>OY987197.1:12361802-12578075 GCA_963920755.1 Cartodere bifasciata
CCCTTAAACTGTAAGTAGTTTTTAATCTAATTTAATCTAATGCTAACAAGAATTGTTTCACAAAGTGATAATCACTTTTATACAACATGTACGTAATATCTAGCAAATTTGGTTACTCAGGGCTATTTTAATTTTTCTTAATCTTCTATAGTTATATGGCCTGAAGATGATGTTTTATATGTCGAAACCGGTCGCTATCGTTCTTCTAAAGTTGTTATTTTAAGAAGAATAAAGAGTTTTTTTGAGGAGGACCCTTGTTTTCTTGTTTATTTACAATCACTCAAACACTATGGACAAATTTGTTGTTGATGAAGCTTGTCAAGCAGAAGTCCGGAGGTTTAAGAATCTACATGGTACCAGAGGATCCATCGAAGCAGATATTTGGTTTAACAACAGATGCATTTGGTTTAAATTGGTTCCAAACTACGTAAGGTTTAATCTAAGCGCTCACTGTCGAAAAACATTTGACCCTAAAAGCCATAAGTTCATAAATCTTGGAAAGTTTTTTATTAAAGAGGAACTTACACTTCTGTACTCAAAATTAAATAACATTAACTTAGATCTAAAGTCATATTACGATAAATTAAACTCAAAACTTAACTTCTTTGCTTTCAATAAACTTTTAGATGAATGCCATAAGCATGCCCGCTGTGTTAAGAAGAAAAAATCTTTTAAACTTAACAAAAAACTTAAGGTTTTACAATCCGCTAAATCAAAACCTAACGAGAATATTTCTACTTTGCCTCACACGTTTCCCTTTTACAAAAAACTAGTTAATTTCACTGATGTTGTCTTCTCCCAGGGTGAGTTAAATTTACTAGAAAAAGGACTTAAATTCAATGCAGATGATGCATTTAATATCAATTCGTTAGAAAAAGCTCTAGTGGATGTGGAGTACATTATACAACGTTCAGACATAGAAGACAAAAATGAGTTTAGAAATTATGTGTCAACTATTTTTAAAAAATCAATTATCAAAAAATCGAAACTTAAGAGTCTTAATACCATGAAATATTTTAACTTTTTCAGAAAGGATTTAAAATCAGTTTGTAAAAAAATTAAAGATAACAACCTATTAGTTACCAAGGCAGATAAAGGAGATTGCGTCATTATCATGAAAAGAGAAACGTATGAGGAAAAAGTCATCAACTTCTTGACAGAAAACAGCTTTTCTAGGGCACAAAATGTTTCGTTACATAGTTTTAATCTGGGTGTTAGAAAGGTGCTTAAGAATTGCACACTATTAAACAAACCTCTAAGCCTCTTTGTAGATAATCCTGATATTCCAAAATTGTATGGTTTGCCTAAAATTCATAAAAGTGAAGTGCTAGAATCAGTGCCAATCAGACCTGTAGTTTCTTTCACAAGGTCTCCAACAGTCAAAATTGCAACTTTCCTAAATAAGTTTATTAGGCAAACCATTCAGTTTTGTCCTAAATTTAGTATTAAAAATAGTTTAGATCTAGTTGATAAAATTAAAAATTTGGATATCCCTTCTGAAAGTGTAACGCTTATTTCGCTAGATGTGTCCAATCTTTTTACCAATATTCCATTAAACATCGTTAGAGACATTCTAGAGGATAAACTTATATGTTCAGATGCAGAAAATAATGTTATCACTGACATTTTAGAATTGTTCGATCTTTGCATAAAACAAAATTTTTTTACTTTCAAAGAGACCACTTACCTGCAACTAGAGGGCGCTTTTATGGGGTCACCTCTGTCTCCTCTCATAGCGGAGATTTTCATGGATAATTTTGAGTCAACAAAAATTATGAGCAATGTTAACCCTTTTTTGGCTTATATTAAATACTATTTTAGATACGTGGACGATTCTATTTTGTTATGGACAGGCTCATTTGAAGATTTTAACTCCTTCCTGCTTTATTTAAATAATATTAACCCAAAAATCCAGTTTACTTCTGAATTTCAAAATAATAACGGAGTTTTAAATTTCCTTGACTTGTCAATAACAATTAAAGAAGGTAAACACTGTTTCGATATCTATAGAAAACCTACGAATACAGGTGTAGTCATAAATGCTAATTCCAATCATCACTTTTCTCATAAATTTTCCGCTTTTCACGCATATATCCATAGACTTATCAGTGTTCCACTTTCCAAGCTAAATTTTGAAAAAGAGGTTTCCATCCTAAAGCAGGTAGCTATTATGAACGGTTATGAATCTAAAATTATTGATAAAATGGTCTACAAAAAGATGAACAAATTAAAAGTTAATTCTGTTGCAATTAATAACGATAACAATAAAACATACTTTAGTGTAACCTTTAGCAAATATATTTCAGATGAAGTTAAGAATGTTTTTAAGAACTTTCCGAATATAATTATATCTTTTAAAAATAGTAATAGATTAAGTAACTCTTTAGTTAAAAATAAGGACAAATCTGATGTTTTCGATAAATGCGGTATCTATAAACTTAATTGTAATAATTGTAATTCTGTGTACATTGGTCGTACTTTTAGAAGTTATAGACAGAGGGTAAGAGAACATAGGGGTTGCATCACAAGGGATGATAAAAGAGATTCACTTTTTGCCAACCACATTAAAGATAATAACCATAGATTTATCTTAGATTTGAACTTTAAACCTTTACATATAATTCAAAAGGGATTTCATTTGGACATTTTGGAGGAGTTAGAAATTTTCAAACATAACAACGACCCTAATTGTAATCTTTTAAACGGTCTAACATCTTTCGATTCTACTATTTTATTTAAAACTTTGCGCCACTTATAAATTTTGCAATGTGGAGACATCTAGAGTCATTAACTAGAATTACTTCAAAGCATGCGCTTTTTAGTAATATGTGGGGCATGCGCTCTATTCTATTTCATGACGCTGGATTTTTCTCACTTTTGCATTTCTTATAATGAGAAAATGACTGTTTAAAAAATTCTAAATTTATTTTGTATCCAAAATCTAATGCGGCTTAATTGTGGGGTGTGGGATTTATGGAGACCTCCAGAAAAAGGTTAACAGAGATGATTCTCTAGTTTTTAAGTTTCTGTTCCTTTTTTACGTCTTTTTTTAATTTTTTTAACCTCAAATGAAGACTTTTATAAACGTAAGTGTTTAAATAAATCAGAAAAAAGGCCCTTTCTACAACATAAATTTATTTTTCAGCTTAAATTCAACTTTTTGCACTATAAAGGTATATTATAGTTCAGATTTAACTTAAAAAATTTTTCCCCATTTGTAACATGTGGTATGGCCCAAATGTTTTTGGTTTTTTCGCCCCTGTGAGGTTCCTCTGAACATGATGGATTCTTACCCTTAAACTGTAAGTAGTTTTTAATCTAATTTAATCTAATGCTAACAAGAATTGTTTAACAAAGTGATAATCACTTTTATACAACATGTACGTAATATCTAGCAAATTTGGTTACTCAGGGCTATTTTTTTTTTTTTCTTAATCTTCTAGTTATATGGCCTGAAGATGATGTTTTATATGTCGAAACCGGTCGCTATCGTTCTTCTAAAGTTGTTATTTTAAGAAGAATAAAGAGTTTTTTTGAGGAGGACCCTTGTTTTCTTGTTTATTATTATACTCCTCGCAGACAAAGTCGAAATACGAGGAGTATATTGTGATTGTTTTGAAAATTCTAAAATCGTAAAAAATCGTCGTAGAGCAAAAATTCTTGCAGATTCGTGCGTTTCATCGAATTTTGAACAACTTTCAAAAAATCCGTCCGTCCGTCCGTCTGTCACGTTTTTTGTAAACACGATAACTTAAGAACAAAAAGCCTAATAATCGTGTTTAAATTTGCAGGAAAAATTGTTCTCATTTAAATCTTGGTTGGGATTGTTATTGAAAAAAATCAGATAATAACAAGGGGGGTAGCGGGACCCCCAAACTGGTAAAAAATTCATATTTCAGTTATTATAAATTTAAGAAAACAAAATTTTTCGTAATATTAAAGCCCTTTCAACTCTTTACAAAAATTATTTTAAAACTTTTTTGATCCGACCCCCCATTAGCCCCCTAATAAAAAAAAAACGCCGTATTTTCGTAATTATTTGATATATTAAAAAAATTTCTAATAAAAAATTTAAAAAAATGTAATTCTGTATTAAAAATATTTTTTTGTAATTTTTTTGTTAGGTTATTAGGGCATAAAAGGCTAAAGGAAAGGTTTTTAGTAATAAAAAAGTTCTAAGTCCCTTAAGTCTTGGCCTCGGTCTAGGAGGCTTTGCAAAAACATTCGAAACACAGCAGCATCTTTCTAAAGTCAAATTAAATCTTAAACGTCAGTGGCAGAATTCATATTAATGCTCTTCGCTAATAAATATTTTTTTTTGCGAAAAAGAGTTAATAGTTTGATCTCTTTGCAGATTATTTTTAAATAAAAAAAATGTTTCTTTTATAAAATATTGTGATTGCCTTATTATTACTGCGAGGAGTATCCTATTAAATGTCGGCATTTTATAATTAACCTAACCCACTCAATGATCCAACCCATATCTAGTTTTGTTATTGTAATGCCATTACATGTAATTGCATTACACTTGGCATTACAAGATGAGTTAGACAAGTATCATGAACTAGTATTTTGTTTTGATCATTTGAATTTTTGTGATAAATTATTGAAAACGATAAATGAATTTTTTTAAAATAAATCATGCACCAAGAATTTTTACTATTGCGTGTAAGAGAATGCAACAATTATTGTCTTAAATCAATTTTTTATATTAAAATTGTATTAAAAAGTAATGCAAAGTGTAATGCGTAATGATTACTAATGTAAAGTAATGCAACATGCATTACAAAAAAAAATGTAATGTACTGAGTGTAATGCATTACTTATTTTAAAAGTAATGAGTAATGCGTAATGCATTACTTTTTTCCTGTAATGCCAACAACTCTGATAGGTTTATGGTTAAATCACAACAAAATAAGCTCTCAATAGCAGCTTCAGTAGTGTCCCCTTTGTTTTAGGTTGCGCATTAGTACAATACGCAATCTAGTTATATACCTTATCTCTGCGTTGCAAAAACTTTTTTATTGGCATGAATCGCTTACCTTATAATAAAAAAACTCAAACATAACTTAAATCTGCCCTTCCCCAGATAGTTTTCTCATTTTTAAACTTGGGCTTCACTGTTCCTTGCAGTTTATAATTTTGTACATTTTTCAACACGGAATATTCACTTTTATTGCTGACTAAAGCGATACCGTTAGCGAGTAGCCAAATTTATTTTTGTGACGTCACAACACTAGACCTTCTAGAAAATAAAGCCTCCAGGATTCAAAAAAATAAACATGAGAGTGCGCCGGCCTGATAAAATGAAGCATGTCTTGCTACGAATCAATTTTTGTCTGCCAAAAAATGTGACTTTTCTCTTGTTGGAATTGTCAATAGTAAAAATTTGATTTCAACGGAATGTGATTTCTATTCTCAAGTCTTACGCATGTTCTTTTCGTATAATTTTGCTCATTTTTAAGATTCTTATAGATTTCGTTACTTTGAAATTTCTATTGGGGCTGCACTCTGTAGGTACAGAACAAGATCACGTTTCTCAACGTAACATGCGGTTATAACGTGTGATCCACAAAATTTGACGTCGACTCTGGCTGTGGAACGTCAAAAATATGACAATCGACAATGTTTTAACAATGAAAAAAATTGAAATTTTACAAATGCATGGCAAGAGTTGACGTCAAATTTTGTGGATCGCACGATACATAATTAACGCGCTGTAAAGAACGTGAAGACAACTTAAATTTTTGTCCAAGGTGGCTATGCAATTTGGTGAAATTGTCACTTGTCAGATAGAACAGATGTCAAATATCTTAAATCAAAATTAATAATTATGTGTATTAAAAATGTAGTTTTCGATTTTTAAAGCGTAAATAATTAAAAAAATAATATAAAACCGTTTAATTACAAACTTTTATTACTACATATCTGCAAATTTCCAAGGAAGACTTAAATATGGTTGGTTCCTCATTAAAACAATGTTTCCCAAATGTTTACGAAGTGCATAGTTTTTGATTTATGTGATGTACAATAAGATTAATAAACGTTTTATATCCTTTTTTGATTGAAATGAGTGTTAATTTGTTAAATACCTACCTAAAAAGTTGATAAAAAAAACAAACGGCTTATTAGGAACCTGCTTAGGCATCTTCTTGATTTTGCAAATAAAAGGTGCTGACATAGTTAAATTTTATAATTAAACAGGTTAATTGTAGTTCTGTAGCAGATTTTGGTTAAAAAAAACAAAATGTATCTTGATAACACATAAATTTAACATTTTGACGTTTTTATCACATAACCTAAAAATATGTTTTTATATCAAATCTGACAGTTTCATCAAATTTCAAAGACTACTTGATGGAGATTCAATTGTTTTTTGCGGATAGGGCTGTCCCTACCTGATGTAGTTTTAGAGCCTTATACATAATGACTTAATTTATTTTATTACCATTTGTAATCTTCTCATGAAATGTAATTTTATTCACATAAAATTTTGATTTCGGCTTTTGAAAACAAATTGACACAACTTTTAAACAAAAGTAAAAAAAAAATCCAAAAATATTTTGGAGAGCCGTTGTTGCGGGAAAATTGCGGGCAAACCCAAGGAAATTAGATTTAGTAAGGTACGCTCGCTTGGCGCACTTCGGGTCTTTCGAAGTTTGCCGAAGGTAAAAACCACGTGACCTGACGTCATGAAATCCACAATGGCCGCCGGCTACCGCCGCTGACATTGTTTTGACGTGTAGTGAAATTTAAATTTTTTAAAAAGTCAAATCTACAATGTGCGTTTTTACGTATTTTAAACTTACCGTTATATTTTAAATCGTTTTTAATAATGTTTAATTATACACGTTGTTTTGGTTTTGATGTGTATTGTTGTTAGTAATAACTATTATTAAAAATTACTTTGCTAAAGGTAAGTTAACCATTTTAATTAATTATGGATTCACCAATGCTGCTTCTTAAATAAAATATTTTTCATTAAATACCTGGTAATGTATGTAGTGTTATAAACTGCAAGTAGAGGTGTTTTGTTCGTTCCCGGCCATCTCCCGCCAATTTTTAAAAAATAGAAAACTGTAACCGAAAAATGTCGGTAAGTAGGAAACTGTAATACCGACTTACCGACATCCGGTCTGCGCCTGCGTCAACAGGGCACTGTGTTACCGGCCTACGGACATGGTCTGCGCATGCGTCAGTGCCCTGTTGACCTAACCTGAAAAAAAAAAGTCAGACATGCAGACACCCAAATGACAGCTGTCACAAATGACGGTCGTCAAAAATGGCAGCTGCCAACAACAGACATACAACTGACAGGCAAACAAGATGGCGGCCACCACCCTAACCTAAAACACACACATACAACCAATCATACTTACCTACCTACGACACATCCTACCAGCTTGAAGTCTGCAGCCCGACTGAAATTCGCTGGTCATCCACCTCCTTATATAGTTTCGCATCCCCACCATGTGACCTTGATTTGACCTTATCAGCTAATAGCCTGCAGCCCGACTGACTACCGATCAGCTTCACTTCCTTATATAGACTTTCCCGCCAAATTCTCCAATTCCCCGCCACCACCCACCACCATGAATACATAACCTCACTTTTACATACGCGACAGTCCCACGATCCTACCACCTCGAAGTCTGCAGCCTGACTAAAATTTGCTAGTCATGCACCTACTTATATAGTTTCGTATCCCCACCACTCGGCTATTTCGTACTGCGCATGCGTGGTAGTTCGACCAATCAGCTGTTAGTATTGTGACCACGTGACCACATGGTAGCCATGTCATGTGACCACGTGGTAGCTGCGGCCGACTACTGCGATCAGCCGGCACCTATAACATCGTGCAGGACCGAATACAAAACGAGTGACGTCACACCAGCTGTTTGCTGCTGTTGTTTACATTCATGAATTTTCGATTTTGCCTGTCAGGACTTGTCTGTGACGTCACACCACCAGCTGTTTGCTGTTGTTTACATTCATGAATTTTCGATTTTGCCTGTCAGGACTTGTCTGTGACGTCACACCCAGCTGTGTATTATTGTTATGCTGGAAATAAGATATGATTTGTCGAAGCTGCCGTGGTCCTGTTGGTATATCGGTATAGTTGTAAGGCGGATAGTGCATTCTATGCTGGTTCGATCCCCCAATACGGCAGCTTCGTTTTTCTTTTTTCTTTTTTCTTTTATTTTTTTTTTAATTTCTTAACGATCGTAATTTTTTTTAATCTCGATTAGTTTGAAAGGTAACTAAGGTAATTAAAATGTACAATGTACATACCAAAAATGACATACCTTTCGTAAGCCCCTGCGCCCCGTCAAGGCTCGAGATTTTGCAGAGGTGCCTTCTCTGATCTCTTTTTTTTCATATTTTTTTTGTTTTTTTATTTTTTTGTAATTTTTTTGTGGCTTTTTTATAATTTTAAATTTTTTTGTGATTTTTATGCTTTTTTAATTTTTTTTTGTGATTTTTTTCATAATTTTTTACCATTAAGTATCAGAGAAAACAAGTTCTGAAATGAACTATAAACCAACTATAAACTATACTATACTAAATAATTTTTTTAATGTCTAACATGTTTTTTCACAATATTTAGTCTTTTTGTATTACAAAAACTTTTTGGTGGCAGAATTAGTATTGGTGCCAATTTTTGTTCATTGTTTTTTATTTGGACATATTTTTCTTTGACTCTATCGATGGACTCTTTTAAAATTTTAGATGTTGATGGCCCTTGATCCAAATCAAAATGGTAAGGCCTTTTTGCAGTGGGAGTAGTTGAATACAATGTACAATAACCTACTTCATGACGCAGTCTATTGTATGGTCTAGAAAAGACTTTGCCACATTGCAAACAAATATTTGCAATAATTCTTTCAAACTCGGCTTGATCCGGAAAGTAGTAATCCATTTTCAATAGGTAATAAGTAATCCAAAATAATTAAACAATATCGTTCGAACTTGATGGTAGCGAAGTCGTATGATTAATGATTCAGAAGCAAGCAAGCAATCTTATATTTATACTAAAATGCCAAACGCGCTAACAACATCTGGTTTATTATCGGCTTGACGTCACAGACAAGTCTTGACAGGAAAAGTCGGAAGTCAGAACCTAGATAACTTATCAACATCTGGTTTCTTATCGGCGTATGACGTCACAGACAAGTCTTGACAAGCAAAATCCAAGTGTGAACAACTGGTTTAGTAGTCAACATGGGTTTTATACATATATAATCGTGCAGGACCGAATACAAAACACTTGCCTTATCAACATCGGGTTTCTTATCGGCGTGACGTCACAGACAAGTCTTGGCAGGCAAAGTTAAAGGTGTAAACAATGGGTATGACTTTACAAACAAGTCGGATCGTAGAAAATGGAAAAAATATTACTAATCACTGTCCGTAATCAGCTCATCTTCATCGCCATTGTTCTTATAGCCTATGGCTCGAGTGGAAATACCATCTTCAAGAATGGTTCGTTTGTCATCAAAGGGATTTAAGGAAAGTTTATTAATTTCTATCGTTGAAATTTTATGCTCTTTGGATCTAATTGCACGTACCGGTGTTCGAAGACACGAATTTGACTGCAAGCAAGTAACATAATCGTTAAAAGTAATGAATTTTTTCATAATGGTACTGGTACATTGTAAATTTAGAAAGGTCTAAAATGGACATTCCTACGTAGATGGGTTTGTCAAAGAGTAAAGATGTCTTGGCCATATGAACCGCTGCAAGGTTTTCGCAACCGGTTTATTTTTGTCACATAATCGTTTGTGTATTGCCATTCTATTTTCTCCATTATAATTAATATAGTAATGTTGGAAACAACGTTTGCATACCACTAAAAATGTTGTATGTCCACCTACATTAATAATGTCATTGTGGATTTTTATTTCGGCATTACCCATAAGTAGACGCTTTCCATCATAACGAACCCCGTAAATTAAGTCATATCCATCCATTTCATCATTTATTACTTTGTTTACATACTCTGATGCCAATAGTCCAAAATTTGATGTTCCATCAACTGAATGTTCTGATAACCGCTTTTTTGTTGTCGAATTATTAGTCGTACTTGTAGTATTTACAGTATGTTGCTTTGTTGAATTTGATGCTGAGGTGCAAGGCTTGGGAGAATTATTTCTGAGTGTTAAATTTCCTTGAGAAGTAAAAAAGGATGTCGATGGTATTGGAATCAATGATGATTGACCACTTTCTTGTTGAATTTCTGGTGTTATCGTGGAATTATGAGGTAAAGTTGTCCTTTTTGCATTTTGTTCTTTCTGTATCATATTTAACGGCATAGGAGATAAACTATTATGAGTATTAAAAAATGAAGTCGATGGTATTGGAAGTAAGGGAGAATGACCGTCTTTTCGGTTTGGCCAAACTGCAGGAGAAGAAAATATTGAATTTTTTGTAGGTGTTTGTTCAACACTTTTAAAAGTAGTTTCATTTGCACTACGCCCAGGTACATTGCCATCTTTATGACTATAATCCTTAAATTTCAGTGGAGTGGAAGATTCTTGAGGCATTTTAAATTTAAAATCTTCAATGCTGGTGCTGCTATCAAACGATTGTTCTGGATATTGCATATTATCTGTTATTAGTTTTAAATGTTTGGTAATTGGATTAAAAGTTCTATTTAAATATTCTTCATTTTCGGCCACAGTTCGTTTAAGTGTCAAGTATTTTTCTTTGATATTCGTTGTACTTTTTTCAATGTCATCAGCAAGTTTCAGTGAATCCATGTTGATAATTTTAATTACTATAAAGATGTACTACTACATCCTTATATAGACATCGAAACCACAGCGGTAACGTCCGTCATTTATATCCTTGTCTTTATCTATCACTACAAAACCATATTTACGATTCCAACAATGATCGCAAAGAGATTTGAAATTTTTTAAAGACATGTCAGAATTAACATGATCATCATATAATCGTTTAACATTTAAATTATCCTGTTTAAAAAGAATCAAGAGGTTAGCATTATCCCTTATTAAATGTTTGGGAATATGAGCATAACTTAGACAAAGGTAAAAAGCATCTACCCCACTGTGCCGTCCTTGACAATAATAATTACGTACATTGTCTTGTTTATCGCAAGCAATGTCATCAAATATAAAAATCGAATTTGACTTTGCAGAGCTTGGATGAGGAACATTGGCATTGTCATCGAAAAGGTGCAATCCAATTTCATCAATTGAATTTATAATCTTTGCAAGTGTTTGATATTTAGGCTGAAAAATGGTTTTACTAAATAGGTAAACGTTTTGAAATCTTAAACCATTAGGAGAGTAAATAAGTGTAAGCATCAAGTTGGTTTTTCCACAATTCGAAGGTCCACATATAATACATCGTATACTATTCGGCAAAAGTGATCCATGTCTTGAAGATCTTTCTTGATTCTCCGAATCTTCTATGTTCCATATAGGAAGTCGTACATTTTGTTTAATAAAGCGCATGATTAAATAATCTTATAATATAATAATAAAGTTACGTAGAATTGAGGTTCCTTATATACTTTTAGCAGTCTTGCATCCATGTTTCTTATGACTATTTATGGTTTTTTACCTTCTTTAATTGTTGGATACAAAAATCGAAATGCCGAGTAAATGTGTTTTTCAATCTTTGCTCCTGTTAAGACAATTTTTCCCGATCTAAATATGAGAAAAGTCACTTTAGGGTAACTTAGTTGAAATCTTAAACCGGGAAATAATTCTGGTTCGTATATACTATTTCGAAGGATGGCATGTAATTTGTGTAAATCAACTGAAAATTGAAGGTCACAACTTGCTGTTATGTTTTGAATTTTAAATTCAGTCAAATGTACATTAAACCCCATTTTAATTATAATATTTTCAAATTCAGTACACGCCTTAAATGCATCACTTTCATTTTTTGTACCTATACATACAATTTTTCCAGTTTTGAAAACAAGTGCGGTACATTTTGGATTTTCTATTTTAATAATAGCATTATTCATCTTTGCATTGTACTTTGCTTTTTGATTTTGGGACGTTATCATCTTGATATCTAATGGAATACTTAAGTTCGCGGTTGCGACGATATTTTGAATTTTTGGTTCCATATTAAAATATTAAAAAAATCTTATACGTCACTTCCTTATATACCTATCGAAGGCAGAATAAGTTGTTTACACTACCGCAGACAAGTCGAGACTTGTTTGTGACGTCACGCCGATAAGAAACCAGATGTTGATAAGACACGTGTTTTGTATTCGGTCCTGCACGAATATATAAGTATAATACCCATGCGGACTACTAAATCAGTTTTATTCGTGACCTTCACAGATGTTGATAAGTCAAGTAAGAGATAACAGCAGTTGTTCTAGAACATTCCATTAGATAACATTAGCAGATATAAACCCTATATAATATTCCTGTCGAGACTTGTTTGTGACGTCACGCCGATAAGAAACCAGATGATTGCTAGCGCGCATGCTTTGTATTTTGTATAGGTATATATATAAGATCTGGCTTGCTTTTGAATCATTATTCATCCGACTTCGACTTCGCCACCTACAAAGTGAAGTTAGAACGAGCTGATATATTTCTTCTGCGATATTGTTTAAGTACTTTGAATTACTTATTACGTAAAAAATGGATCAATTGTTTAACGATCAAGCCGACTTTGAACGAATTATTACGAAAATTTGTGGGACATGTGGTAAAGTATTTTCCAACACATACAACCGACAGCGTCATGAAGCCGTATGCCAACCTTCAAGTTCAGTTTCTAAAAGACATCATGAAGATTTGTTTCCTGATCAAGAACAATTTGAACGTGAAATTGCAAAAATATGTTCAAAATGTGGTAAAGTTTTTGTCAACGCGTCTAATCGCACAAGACATGAAAGATTATTTTGTAACATAGTGTACAATGGTACTTGTCAACATTGTCAACATAGCTTTACCAACTTGCATAACCATAGACGACATGAACAAGTGTGCGGTCAACCACAAAATAAAAATCGACGTACAGAACCGCCAGTAGACGAATTGTTAGCTACGTTACCCAATTCTGAAGGAATAGTACCGTATGAAACGGCATTTGCTAGTCGCCTAAAGTCATTTTTTCTGCGATCCGATACGAATTTGGACATGACGCAATTTTTGTTGTCCTTAAAGCAAAAAGTGCTTAATTTGTTAGAGATGGAATTAAATAGAAATGGTGCCATAAAGTTTAATATTCTCGTTGACTGTTTACTTCATAATCAACTCAGTGAAGAACTAAATGCGTCCTTTAAGACCAAAAATGTAGTGGTGGTTAGAGATTCAAACTTAGATGAATTAGTTGACACTTCCTTTGAAAAACTGAAGAGGGAATTAGAGGAGACACAGTTAAAAAAAAGTGGATGGGTACTATTAGCTGTGGATGGACTACGACTTCGCATAAACAAATACAGACCTCTTGGTGGTAGCACATATATACCTTTACCAAAAGCAATTGCGGACAAAAAGGCTTGCATAAATGTTGAAAATAATGATCAATATTGCTTTGAATATTCAATTTTGGCAAAGTTGATAAGGACACCACATGCCGAACGAGTTACTAAGTATACCAATTTAGTTCACCGCTACAACTTTGACTGTGTAAGTTTTCCAACACCCCTTGAAGACATCAAAAAATTTGAAAAAGTAAACAATATTTCAATCAATGTATTTGGCGTGGAAAAAGAAAAAGTTTACCCTCTAAAAATTTGTAATGAACAGTTGGAAGATCATAGGGATTTACTTCTTATTTCGAATAAAAGTGGCAACCTACATCATTATGTGTACATAAAAAACTTTGAACGTCTCGTACACACTCAACTTACCTTAAACCACGGTCGATTAGTGGTATGCAAACGTTGTTTCCAACATTATCATGTTAATTATAATGGAGAAAATAGAATGGTAATACACAAACGATTATGTGACAAAAATAAACCGGTTCGAGTCGAAATGCCAAAAGACAAGCCTTACATTAAATTTGAACATGTCGAGCGTGCACTTCGTGTGCCTTTTGTTCTGTATGCTGACTTTGAAGCAATACTTGAACCCATTGCAAATGCTACTCCAGATCCAAGATTTTCATACACTTTAAAATATCAAAATCACAAACCCTTTAGTTTTTGTGCCTATCTTAAATGTACCGATGATGATGTGTTTAATTTGGATCCAACTTTACCAACAGAGCCGTACTTATATCGTGGACAAGACGCTGCAGAACATTTTATTGAATACGTTAAATCTCTGGCGGAAAAAATTTCCAAAATATATTCCGAAAAGAAGCCCATGGTCTTTGATAATCTAGACGATCTTCTGCACGTAGTGGCTGAAACATGTTACCTTTGCGACAAAGCATTCTGCGACACAGATATTAAAGTTCGTGATCATTGCCACCTTACCGGAAAATATAGGGGAGCAGCACATCAATCTTGCAACCTTCGTTATCAAATACCCAATTTTTTGCCTGTTTTGTTACATAACCTTAGCGGCTATGACAGTCATTTCATAATTAAGGAGCTGGGTTACGACGACAAAGACATCGACATTATTCCGAACAGTGAAGAAAAATACATTACATTTAGTAAAACAATTACGCCATCAATGAAAATTCGATTTGTGGACACATTCAGATTCATGCCGTCTAGTTTGGATTCACTAGCCAAAAATGTTTCACATCTTCGTGAAATAACCAAATTTTTTCCACCTCAGCATATACAACTTTTATCCCGCAAAGGTGTGTTTCCATACGATTATATTTCTTCATGGGCAAAATTAAACATAAAAACATTACCCCCTCGAGAAGCATTTTATAATCGTCTAACGCGAAGTGAAATCACCGAGGAAGATTACACCCACGCTGAAAATGTATGGAGGACATTCAAATGTAAAACACTTGGAGAATACAGTGACATTTACCTTCAAACAGATGTTTTATTGCTGGCCGATGTTTTTGAAACTTTTCGTGATGTTACAATAAAAACTCACAAACTTGATCCATGCCATTATTATACACTTCCAAGTCTTTCATGGGACGCAATGCTACGATTTACTGGTGTCGAGTTGCAATTATTACAAGATTACGAACAAATTCTTATGGTGGAAAGTGGCATTCGAGGGGGTATATGCCAGGTTTCCCATCGCTACATAGAAGCCAACAACAAATATCTGCCTGACTTTGACCCCAGTCAACCATCAACCTTCATCTCGTACCAGGATTGTAACAATCTGTATGGCCATGCAATGGTACAGCCCCTTCCATACGACGACTTTCAATGGACCTGTCCCGATGACATTAATGTCATGAATATTGCTGATGACGACGAATATGGCTATATTTTGGACGTAGATATTGAATACCCATCAGAAATACATGCTCTTCATAATGATATTCCCTTCCTGCCAGAAAACATCAAAATAAAAAATGTTAAAAAACTTGTTCCGCATTTAAATAGACGTCAAAATTATGTTGTTCATTATGTTGCCTTAAAACAAGCACTTAATCATGGCCTTGTTTTATTAAATATTAACCGTGCGTTAAAATTCAAGCAATCGACGTGGCTTAAACCTTACATAGATCACAACACACGATTACGTACTTTGGCAACTAATGATTTTGAAAAAGATTTATATAAACTTTACAACAACTCTGTATATGGCAAAACTATGGAGAATATCCGCAAACGTATTAACATAAAATTGGCTTGTGGTGCTAGAAAAATAGAAAAGTTAACTTCAAAACCACACTTTGTTGATCGTACTATATATAGCGAAAACCTTGCAGCAGTTCATATGGCTAAGACATCTTTACTCTTTGACAAACCCATCTACGTAGGAATGTCCATTTTAGACCTTTCTAAATTTACAATGTACCAGTACCATTACGATGTCATGTTACCCAAATATGGAGTAGAAAATCTAAAATTGGCCTATATGGACACAGATTCGTTTATATATCGAATTACAAGCCATGATTTGTACAATGACATGCTATCAATGCTTCAATATTTGGATACATCTGATTACCCATCCAATCACCCATGTTATTCTACATCAAATAAAAAAGTACTGGGAAAATTCAAAGATGAGACCAAAAGCAAACCAATTTCATCTTTTGTTGGGTTACGTGCTAAAATGTATGCCATAAAAATTGACCAAGACGAAATAAGGAAAGCCAAAGGCATTCAAACGGCCGCTCTGAAAAAATTCATTACTTTTAACGATTATGTTACTTGCTTGCAGTCAAATTCGTGTCTTCGAACACCGGTACGTGCAATTAGATCCAAAGAGCATAAAATTTCAACGATAGAAATTAATAAACTTTCCTTAAATCCCTTTGACGACAAACGAACCATTCTTGAAGATGGTATTTCCACTCGAGCCTTAGGCTATAAGAACAATGGCGATGAAGATGAGCTGATTACGGACAGTGATTAGTAATATTTTTTCCATTTTCTACTATCCGACTTGTTTGTAAAGTCATACCCATTGTTTACACCTTTAACTTTGCCTGCCAAGACTTGTCTGTGACGTCACGCCGATAAGAAACCCGATGTTGATAAGGCAAGTGTTTTGTATTCGGTCCTGCACGATTATATATGTATAAGAGCCATGCTGACTACTAAACCAGTTGTTCACACTTGGATTTTGCTTGTCAAGACTTGTCTGTGACGTCATACGCCGATAAGAAACCAGATGTTGATAAGTTATCTACGTTCTGACTTCCGACTTTTTCCTGTCAAGACTTGTCTGTGACATCAAGCCGATAATAAACCAGATGTTGTTAGCGCGCATCTTTGGCATTTTAGTATAAATATAAGATTGCTTGCTTGCTTCTGAATCATTAATCATACGACTTCGCTACCATCAAGTTCGAACGATATTGTTTAAATATTTTGGATTACTTATTACCTATTAAAAATGGATTACTACTTTCCGGATCAAGCCGAGTTTGAAAGAATTATTGCAAATATTTGTTTGCAATGTGGCAAAGTCTTTTCTAGACCATACAATAGACTGCGTCATGAAGTAGGTTATTGTACATTGTATTCAACTACTCCCACTGCAAAAAGGCCTTACCATTTTGATTTGGATCAAGGACCATCAACATCTAAAATTTTAAAAGAGTCCATCGATAGAGTCAAAGAAAAATATGTCCAAATAAAAAACAATGAACAAAAATTGGCACCAATCCTAATTCTGCCACCAAAAAGTTTTTGTAATACAAAAAGACTGAATATTGTGAAAAAAAATGTTAGACATTAAAAAAATTATTTAGTATAGTATAGTTTATAGTTGGTTTATAGTTCATTTCAGAACTTGTTTTCTCTGATACTTAAGGGTAAAAAATTACAAAAAAAATCACAAAAAAAATTAAAAAAGCATAAAAATTACAAAAAAAATTTAAAATTATAAAAAAGGCACAAAAAAATTACAAAAAAACAAAAAAATAAAAAAAATATAAAAAAAAGAGATCAGAGAAGGCACCTCTGCAAAATCTCGAGCCTTGACGGGGCGCAGGGGCTTACGAAAGGTATGTCATTTTTGGTATGTATAATGTACATTTTAATTACCTTAGTTACCTTTCAAACTAATCGAGATTAAAAAAATTACGAACGTTAAAAAATTCAAAATTAAAATAAAAAAATAAAAGAAAAAAACGAAGCTGCCGTATTGGGGGATCGAACCAGCATAGAATGCACTATCCGCCTTACAACTATACCGATATACCAACAGGGCCACGGCAGCTTCGACAAATCATATCTTATTCCCAGCATAACAATAATACACAGCTGGGTGTGACGTCACAGACAAGTCCTGACAGGCAAAATCGAAAATTCATGAATGTAAACAACAGCAGCAAACAGCTGGTGTGACGTCACTCGTTTTGTATTCGGTCCTGCACGATGTTATAGGTGCCGGCTGATCGCAGTAGTCGGCTACCACGTGGTCACATGACATGGCTACCATGTGGTCACGTGGTCACAATACTAACAGCTGATTGGTCGAGCTACCACGCATGCGCAGTACGAAATAGCCGGGTGGTGGGGATACGAAACTATATAAGTAGGTGCATGACCAGCAAATTTCAGTCAGGCTGCAGACTTCGAGGTGGTAGGATCGTGTGACTGTCGCGTATGTAAAAGTGAGGTTATGTATTCATGGTGGGTGGTGGTGGCGGGGAATTGGAGAATTTGGCGGGAAAGTCTATATAAGGAAGTGGCCTACAGCTGATCGGTAGTCAGTCGTGCTTCAGGCTATCAGCTGATAAAGTCAAATCAAGGTCACATGGTGGGGATGCGAAACTATATAAGGAGGTGGATGACCAACAAATTTCAGTCAGGCTGCAGACTTCGAGGTGGTAGGATGTGTCATCAGGTAGGTAAGTATGATTGGTTGTATGTGTGTGTGTTTTAGGTTAGGGTGGTGGCCGCCATCTTGTGTGCCTGTCAGTTGTATAGTATTTTGTATTGTATAGTATTTTAGGTTGTAGGATTAAGGTGGAGATGGTGGCCATCTTGTGTGCCTGTCAGTTGTTGACAGCTGTCATTTTTGACAAATGTCATTTGTGACGACCGTCATATTTGACAGCTGTCATTTGGGTGTCTGTCTACATGTCTGACTTTTTTTTTCAGGTTATGTCAACAGGGCACTGACGCATGCGCAGACCATATGTCAGTAGGCCGGTAACACAGTGCCCTGTTGACGCAGGCGCAGACCGGATGTCGGTAAGTCGGTATTACAGTTTCCTACTTACCGACATTTTTCGGTTACAGTTTTCTATTTTTTAAAAATTGGCGGGAGATGGCCGGGAACGAACAAAAACACTCTACTACTGCACAAGTACATACTTAAAATATGGAATAGAAGTTAGTTTTTTCAATTGGCCAAAACATTTAGATCACACGCAGTGGACAAGACCGCAGTTTTTGTTATTTCGCACAACAGTAATCATTTTATAAAGCACCATACACATTTTTAGTATTTTACTGCACAGTTAAAAAAGTCTTTCGTTATAATTAATTTAATTTTTCAATATTTCACGCGTTTGTTGATATAAAAGTCAAAATTGACAGTCGCGTTTCGCTGAAAGTAAAGACACTAGAATAAAAGACTAGCCAGTTTGATGTTATTCTATGGTATCATCAAAATTCATAGAATTGCCGCCCATTCCATAGGAGGATCCAAAAGACTTTTTAAATTTTTATTTATGGTCATACATAGATTTTATTTATTTAGCAAGTAAGCATGCTTTAATTTTTTTATACTTTTTATTTAAATTAACCGTTTCGTTAAAACATTAAATTTATTCTGCTTCAATAAATACCCAAAAAATTAATAGTAGGAAAAGCACAAATATATATAATATCAGGAAATTATCGTTCGGTTTGCCTTTGATTTTAGTTTCATAAATTCTCTAATTAATAGTTTTATTAATTTCTGTTACGCCTGGCTCCTAAAATGTTTAAAAATTATAGATACTTTACCTTTATGATAAATAAAAGTTAAAAAAACTACCTTCTAATTTTTAAATCCTTTACATTTTTCTTTTTGCCTGTTTAAATTTTGCTATTTGCCTGTTTTTTTCCTTCACAAGTTTCTTTCTAAATAATTCTTTGGAATGAAGAACATTTTAAAATTCTTTGCCGCCAGGTTCTTCCATTTAGCACTTCCGCAACCAAACATTTCAAAAATGATATTAATTTGTAAAAATTCAATAGACTAATTATTATAATATTAATTTGTACAATTGGAAGCCTGAAATTGTATTATATAATGAAGAAAAATCACAATACTTACGCTTTAAAATATTTTTGCCAGTAAAATTATATTTTTAATTTTTTTGACAAATTCATTGACAAATTCAAAAAATTATGTCATTATAATGTAAAGTATCTAGCCGCCTCAGGAATGGGCGACCAATCAAAAGCGGTAGCGTATTGTCCAGTCTTTCTTTCTAGTGTCTTTAGCTGAAAGTTGTAAACAATAAACATAGAAACCAAACATATTATTTTCCTGCTCTATGAGTATGACGTCATCATGGGCATTTTCTATTGGCCGGATTTCCGAAGATAAGTGAGCGTACCTTACTAAGTATCTAAATATCTTGGGGCAAACCAATCAGAAGCCGTTCAATGTATGTCGTCTCTCTTATTCACAAATTCTCTCTAATTTTGGTGACGAATGTATCTATTAGCTGGGTTTTATTGAACTTCTCGAACGAGACTCTGATACGCAAGTCTGCAAACTATCAAAATTTAAAGTATGTATTTAAAACATATCCGTTGGTTGTGTTATTGTAATGTCAGATGTGTGTTTTCTTTAGTGTATTTACAACATTTTATAACAATATAAAAAGTGTTAGCTCATAAGAATCGTTTAAGACAATGTATATTAAATCAATAGTGCTAGAGGGTTTTAAATCCTATGGACAACGAACTGAAATCAGCGGATTTGACGAACAATTCAATGCTATAACAGGTTTAAATGGCAGTGGAAAGTCAAATATTCTTGACTCTATTTGTTTTGTGTTGGGAATTACTAATTTAACTCATGTAAGCCTAATAGATAACTTGAAATAGATCAAGTGGATAATTAATGATCAATTTATATTATTAGGTTAGGGCTACAAACCTTCAAGAGCTTATCTACAAGAGTGGTCAAGCCGGTATTAATAAAGCCACCGTTTCCATTACATTTGATAACAGAAATGCATCTCAATGTCCTCCAGGATTTGAAAATTTTTCTGAAATAACAGTTACGAGACAAATAATTATGGGTGGCAAAAATAAATATCTCATCAATGGATCCAATGTTCCAAATAAGAAAGTACAAGATTTGTTTTGCTCTGTTCAACTGAACGTAAATAATCCTCACTTTTTAATAATGCAAGGGAAAATTACGAAGGTTTTAAATATGAAGCCTCCAGAGGTAATTTATATCACTATTCACCCTTTCCGTTCGTCGGTCGACACATCTCAGAAGCCGTCAGATTGACTCTTTCATTTCTGAGTCTGACGTATTTGGACGTATCTGAGTTGCGTCGACCGTCGACTTTGGTACTATCGTGCACATTCATTTTAAAACGATCAATCAGGAATCACTAGGCATACTAAAATAAAACAACGTTTTATCGCGTTTATATGCTCCAATTTGGACACCTGTATATTAACAAGAAATTTTCTTTTGGAAAACTTCAGGTTTTTGTTTATTTTAAGAAATTAAAAATATCCACTTGCTCGACACAATTATTAGATCAATTTTTGTAATATCCGTAAGAATGCTTGTTAAATTAACATTAATTTGAAAATTAATATCTAGTTATTTCTTCTGCTAAAGAAAATTAAAAGTGGGATGTTTCATAGAGTTTTTAGATGAGAGTCAAATTCATCTTAACAGACTTTAATGATACAGTTTATCATAAAAATTAATAACTAAGCTTAGTGGTCAAGTTAGACAGTTTCTATCTGAGATAAATTTGTAACAGTGGTAACACTTATGGCAGATGGCCAAGTCAACGATATTTCTCAAAAAGGCTTGGTGGGGTCCAATTTGGGGGTTCACAGATCTGTGGCAAGAAGGGTATAAGTGTAAAAACGTCATTTGTGCATGAATAGAAATCGTGTTCTTACAAGTATAATACAAATCTACCTCAATCTTGTATTGTTGGCGAAAAAAAAAAAGATTTCGCTGAATGTGTATGACTGATTTTACCGTAAATACAGGATGTCCAAAAAATGGCGCATAAACGCGATCGTACGCTCTTGGGGCATTCGCAGGGATTCCTAAAAAATTGTAAAAAAAAATCCATCTGTTATATTTATCAAGAAAAATGCAAACAAGTTGCATAAATTCGGCAACACAGCCTAGGAAACTACATCCCATCTATGAGTCTTGATTATACACTTTTTTAGACTTTAGACTACACTTTAGCATTAGATTGTATTGACGTTGTTGTCAGCTTCATTTCATGAAAATTTTGTAAAATTAAATTGATTATAAAAATGTAATTCGACCATTTCAAAAATAAACAAATGGTGGAGCGGACTTAGATAGATTGTAGCTTTATATTAAACCATTTTTTTTAGTTAATATGTGCTGTTATATTCAAGATATAAGTGTTTAAAGTTTTGCACTTTGGGGCCTCATATCTCCGAGGGTATATAAGATTTTTTTTAATAATTTTCTGGGGTTCCCTAGCCATGCCACAACATCGTACCATCGCGTTTATGCGCCATTTTTTGGACATCATGTATATATATGATACTCTTACCAGTGCCAACAAGGCTCCTTCTTCTCGTGGTACTCCCACAGTGCTATTCCGCAGGACAATTGAATCAATTCGCAAAACGACATGGTTTAATAAAATCAAAATATTCAAAACAAGAATATTTTGCAAACAAATTCCAGTTTGCGATTTACCATGCGACTTTACCAAAATTTAGCATCGTATAGACGCCAAATATCTTCAAGACCTGCAGCCTTTTTAGTTCGACTGCGATGTACTACATCCTTTTTATTATTGCAAGTTTTTAACTAACCCCATGTACATGCTCAGCAACTCCGAACATATTTTTTTTTTAAACCACCTTCGTATCTTTCAAGTTCGTTTACCATTTTCACAACAAATGTGTGGCGATCATTTTCACCATAACCAATCGAACAGTCGTCAAAACATTGGCGTTATGTCTTAGGACCCTGTCCGTTACCTCAGTGTTCATACCACAGGCACATTTCGGCATTAGCAATCCACGTGGCACATCTGATAACCTTTGGAACTCCTTGATATACTACCGGACATGCTATCCTCCGGCGTAACCAAGACAGCAAGAACAGAACACCAAATGGCAATGGCATAAGAATCACATGAGGATCATTGCTCTACTCGTTCAATCCTGACATAACAACTTTCAGATCATAAAAACTGGTAGCTAACATACCCAATAAGCGCAATAACACGATTAACATGTACAATAGCGTTCTCCTGATTTTATGCTAATAAAAATTCCAAGTATCTTTGCTATTTGCAACAGCCCCAAACATGGACAGTTCTATTTCTCTCGCAGCATTGAGTAGCCGTTAAAAAGAGATGTTCTAAAACTTTTGAAGTACAGTTGCAGGTAAGATAACAGTTTAACTCGGTTCACAACCAAAAAAAGTTTCTGGCCTTTTTTTCAACGCAACACTTGAAACAGATTCATGGAAATTGCATTTATCAAGCAATTTTGTCAGTGGCAAAGCGGGAGGTCACAAAAGTACTTGATTCGGCGAATTTTACTGGATGCATGGCGCGACCTCACTTTATAATCGGACAAAATCTGCTTTTGCGTCAAAAATCTTTCCACATTCCAGCAATCGGTCGTCATTTATTGCAATGCCTTCCAGCACGTTCTTTGAGAGCATCATACGCCCCAAAAATCATCATTGCACCCCACGCGTTCGCTTAAATTAGCTACTGTCAACGAAGTGACATTTGTGCCAACACTGTCAACTGCAGCACTTGTCTCGGGTGAAGGATGAAAAACTTGTTGGCCCCATTGTTTTTAACTTTCTTTTCGGAATTCCAACACGAGTCTGGACACTCGCTTGTTGTTCAGGTTGTACACAAAGCGTTTGGAAGACCACACTTGATCGTAGTCCTTGTGGGACCGTTTTTCAGGAGATGGCAAATTTTTTTCGTCAGAACCTAATTTTAACTATTTTCTTGAATTGTGGTTAAACGTTAAGGTTGTAATCCCACTTCTGATGTTAGCGTTAGCTTGATATTAGCAAATTAATCAACAATATTTCAAATAACGTCTCATTTTAATTGTCAAAAACTATAACTGACTTATGATCAACAACTCAAGTTACCATAGTTACTACTATAGCACACTTGATAATACCAAACTGCTAACATATAAAGTATATTATTATTAGAATTTGTTAATTAAGGGTCATCATCATTTATTTTTAGTTTAAGACATTTTACAATGTATAAAGCACGTCAAAAAATTTGGGACATACTAACATAGAACAAAAGTAAAATAAAGACTTACATACATTTCGTTTCAAGGAACTCTTCTATGGTATAAAAATTATTTAAATTTAAAAATTTTTTCACCGCTTTTCTGAATTTTTTTACATTTGAAATTTTCTTTCAAGATTCTGCTAGGTGATTGTAGAGTTTAACCCCCAGATTCTCTGGACTTAGCATCACAACTTTTAACTGTTTCTTAAAATCTAAGTGACTGCTTTTCATAGAAAGCACCATTTTAAACAATGTCAATGCTACAGTTGTCAAACTCTGTTTATGGTAAACAGCCACTTAACTTTAAGGAACACTTAAGAATGTGCGGTGAATCCGAGAATTAGACTCCTGACACAGAGGTGCTGTGACGGAAGTCTGAGTTTGTTCTTGTTACGAGTATCGTGTTGGTGGACCTCACTGTGGGATAGTAGGCTATTCCTGTTTCTGTGGACATACGCAACCGCCTCCAGAATGTATAGACATGGCAAAGGAAGGATTTTGAGGCTTTCGAATAAAGGTTTGCACGAAACACTTCTTGACTTGCCAAGCATCGCCCTGATGAAGCTTTTCTGCAAAATAAACATATTCTTGGCCTGTGGCGACGAACCCCATAGCGCAATTTCATAATTAAGTACCGACTCTACCTCAGCAAAGTAGACCGTTTGCAGTAAAAGTATCTACCGAATTTTTTAGGCACCTAAATTGATATAATTTACTATTTAATATTTTTAACATATGCGATGGATGAGTAGCCCATAAAAGCGTATCTTGGAATTGTACCAAAAACCGTGTGCTGTTGCACATTTTTAAAGATTTATCTCTAACCTTTAGGCTAATATTCTGCGTTTTGCGTTGGCGGGTATGAAACTGCAAGAACTCAGTTTTTTCTGGATTCATGTGAATCTTATTTATGGCAAACCAGTTTGCAAGTATACTAAGCATGTCGTTGCAACAATCCTGTACTTCAGTACCAATTTTTTTAGAGACTAAAAAGGACGAATCGTCCGCGTATAAAATTAGATTGTACTCTTTTGGGAAGTGCCATGTCGGCGATGTATAGAATGAAGAGCATCGGTGATAGTATTCCACCTTAAGGCACTCTGATATCATTTATTGTCGTTCTTGATTCATGAGCGGGTTCCCCCGTTTTAGTTTGCAATTTTAGAAATTGTTTTCTGTTTGTGAGGTACGAGCTTAGCCAATTATATGCTACTCCGCGTATGCCGTACGTATACAATTTTTCCAGTAAGCGATCATGTGGTATTCCATCAAAAGCACGACTCAAGTCACAAAAAATTCCTACCGGAATATTACCCTCGTCAATAGCCTTTAGTAATTCCACAAAAAATTCACTGGTCGCTGTGTTGGTGGATTTGTTCTTAGTAAAACCGTGCTGTTGTACCGGTATTAATTTATATTTCTCGACAAAACTTGTAAGAGGTTTTAACATACAATATTCAAAATTTTTTAAAATTATTGATGTAACTGTAATAGGTCTGTAATTTTCTAGACTCTCTGCCTTTCCCTTTTTGAATACTGGTACTACATAACCAACTTTCAGGATATCAGGAAATGTGCCTTGTTTAAATGATTCATTTATTAAATGGGTGAGTGGTACTACAATTTTTTGTTTTACCTCTTTTATTATATTGCAGGGAAGATCATCAGGCCCAACCGTTTTTTTTGTTTTTTATTTGTGATATAGTTTCTAAAACCTCACTCTCCGTAAAATCAAGTAGCATTAAACTGTGTCGATTGTGAAACATTCGTTCGCGCATTGCATTTGTGGGTGGTATATTCGCTACAAGTTTTTTAGGTGCATTTATAAAGAACTCATTCAAAGTATTCGCTATAGTGCTTGGGCAGGTTATTTCTGTGTCATCTACAATTAATTTATTTATTGATTTTTTCGATTTGTTAATGTTTTTTGTTGATTTATTATTTTCCACATCGTTTTACTTTTGGTTGCAGAGTTTTGTATAAGGTTACTATGATAGGTCTTTTTTGTTTCATTTACAATTTTCTGATGTTCTTTTTTTCTAGCTACGTATAAGGGCTTTAACTACGTATAAGGGCTTTAACTGACGGTATAGTCCGTAAGTCATTTTGGTAAACCAAAGCGACAGTTTTAACCATCATTTTCTATGACAACGTATTGTGTAACAAGTCGTTACCTGTCACTTTGGTTTACCAAAATGACTTACGGACTATACCCTCAAAAACTAATTTTTTTACACAGTGTGTCCAAAAAATGGCGCATAAACGCGATGGTACGCCCTTGAGGCAAACACACTATCTATGAGTCTTGATCATAGACTTTTGCATTAGATTTTATTGCCGTCGTTGTCAGCTTCATTTTATAAAATTAAATTGATGATATAAATGTAATTCGACCATTTAATATGTGCTGTTAGGTTCAAGATATAAACGCTTAAAGTTTCGCACTTTGGGACAACATATCTCCGAGAGTATATGAGATAGATTTTTTTGGGCTCCCTAGACATGCTCCAACAACGCACCATCGAGGTTAATGCGCCATTTTTTGGACACCCTGTATGTCAAAGAGTTATGAGTGATTCTTCAGAAAACGTTCTACTTTAAATACCAATTTAAAAAAACTAAAATTTATACTTTTTGTTAAAGACTTGATTTAGTTTCGTTCCTTAGCCTTATTGGATGATGTTTTAATATGCAGCAAAAATCAATTATTATAACATCCCAATTTTTTAAGTTCAATAAAATCACATGTCCATGGAAATGATAAGTGTCCACGATAATGAGAAATAAAAGCGTTTAAATCTTTAAACCTGCAATGTAACCCTATTTTAAATTCATGATTTTATTTAAGAACATTTTTAAAACATATTAAAAAATAAAGGTAGGAAAAAAAATAACTATTTTATTTTAGCCATTTTCATGAGGTCCATGGAAATGAGAATTGGCTACATTTTTGTTAAAATAATGAGATAAAATTCAGAATAGTAATTTTTTTTTCAAAATATAGAATATGTGGTTGAAATGCCTTGATTTTACAACAACAAAAATAAAAATTTTGATATGTATTACTTACTTTTTAAAGACCACGCTAATGAGGATTAAATAATCACGCGCTCGTATTCAGTAAACAACTATTTTCTTCTGTGCTCAAAATGGTTCTTTTAACTTTTTTAAACACTAATTCGTCATTTATCAATTGTTGAAAATAAAATTATTTATAAGGAACAATCGCAATCGATTTTACTCGTTTTGTTTTTTTGAAAATCTGATTGTCCACGGTAATGAGGTAGCAATCAGGGGACAACCATTTATTCACCTTTCCCGCCGTTGACCACCCTCGCAGTCGTTATACTTAGGAAACGTCAGATTGACACAAATCATTGTAATGCTGGTGGTCATTTAGTTTCCCAAGTATAACGACCGCGATTGTGGCCTACGTCAGGAAAGATCTATAGTCTGGTTTTTGAATATTTGATATTTTTTTTTGCATTTTTTAACTAGGAAAACATTCATTGATCTAATAATGTTAATCTTACTCCCATAAGTATTGACTTGCTGTTTTCATTTATTAGTAATAGTAGCATTAACTAGACGATGCCATAACCTACTGCGTGGTGATTACGGAATATCGCTTCGTACGAAACCTAATGGTCTTCTTATGTAGGTTTCGTACGATGCGATATTCCGTAATCACCACGTTGGAGCTCGATATCCGAGATCCGCTTCGCACTCGCTTCGTGTAGTTTTCATGTGAACGAGGGAAGACCATATTTTCGAGTCATCGTCTAAAAACGCTATTCCACTGCTTCGGACCAAGCGAAGCTATCGTGTGATGTGAATATCATGCAAATATCATGCGCATTATGCAAGACTATTAACCCATAGATGCGGAAACCTGAAATATATTTTTACTTTAATGTTTGTGTATGTTTTTTCAAAAGGAAAATTAGAAAAATAAGGATTTTAAAAATTATACATTAGATCCGAGATCATATCTTGCATTTAAATAAACAAATTAACAAAATTTCAAACAATGATAGGCATATGAAATTAAATTTTACACAAACAAATAATTTTAAACTTCTTATTTTCTTCTTAGCGCTACAGACAAAATCTGTCAACGACCACATTTAAATTCTCGTTAAAAAAATGTATTATTACATTTTTTTACCGTATCTAAATATAATCAATAATAAGGGAAATACGGCGACCCCTCATAATCTGAGAAAAGTGAAAATTGGTTTATATGAAAAAGACATCGAAATGCGGTTTTCATCAGTCAAAAAAACAAAAAATAGGTGTAACCCGCCAATACTCATTAAAAACATAACACACTGTACATTATTTGGGTACGTGAGTTTCCTCTTTGCTTAAGTTTTAAAGAAAAGTTAAATAAAAAATTATAAAGTTAAGTAAAAAATTACCACAAATTGTCAATGGGGCTGCCCCTTCTGAAAAAATTTCTAAGTTAACCCAGACCCCCAAGCCCCTTTAAGTCGGCGCCCCTTTAATTAATCGATTTAACCCGCTCCTATCGTAATTTTAAAACAAATAAAAACAATTGAGAGGTAGAAGCAAATAAGTAAAAATAAAAATATTATAAAGTAAAAAAGCATTATACAGGGTGTTACTAAATAACTAGAAAAAAATTTAGGGGGTAATTCCTGAACCCATTTTAAGAAAAAAAGTTTATATAAACATGTGTCCGAAAATCCTTCTTTTCTGAGATACAGGGTGCCAAAGTTTCTAAAAAAACTTTTTTTTAAAGATCATCTAAAAACTAGACCAGATATTTATTTGAAACCTAGCACGGGTAATTTTCTTGTCCTAAGGCATAAAGTGCGGTAGAAAAAAATAAAAATTTTAAGTGGCACATTTGGGGGTACCATGAGAGTTGTTCACCCCCAACTTTTTTGTGTGTTAATTTTTTGATATTTTCATAAAATAATTGGAAGCCTTAGAGTATGATGTTTAAAATTAATGTCTTGTTCTTTTTTCATAAAACCAACCGTTTTCGAGAAAAAAATTCAAAGTTGCCCAAAGGCAACAACATTTCTCTTTTAAGTTTGGCTTTTTTATTTTAATGAATATAAAACATAGTTAACAATGAAGGGTTAATTTATTTTTTTTTATTATTATTATTTCAAATAAATATATGGTTTAGTGTCTTAGTGATCTTAAGATAAAAAAATTTTTTGAGAAACTTCGACACCCTGTATCTTAGAAACGAAGGATTCTCGGACATGTTTATATGAACTTTTTTTGTTAAAATGGGTTCAGGAATTACCACCTGAATTTTTTCCTAGTTATTTGGTAACACCCTGTATTTAAACTAACAGAAAATAGTACATTATTAACCAAGGTAGAGAAGCGGGTCATTATTGACCTAGCGCAAAGATTGTGTCCCGAGCCGCGCAGCGGCAAGGGACACAATTGCGCGTAGTCAATAATGACCTTCTCTACCGTGGTTTATATACTATTTTTTTCACTACTACAATTTCTTGAAAAATGTTCATTTAAAAATAAGTTCAATTTTTATCAAAGCCCTGTATATGATTTTTACAAAAAATTAATCGAAGTTTCCATGGAAATGACAATGACGTTACATCAATCAAAACAATAAAAAGTTCTTCAAATGGGTGTTTTTTCCAAAATAACTCATAATTTGCACGTAAATGGCGTAAATAATTTAAATATATGATGGTCACTGATAAGGAATTTGTAAATATAATGATAATGATAGAACACTGACACAGCTACAGAAAAAAGTGCGACATGTTTACAATACAACTGTACAATTTTTTTTTTTCGTTAAAATATTTGTGCAATAAAATGTTTTCAAGTATTTTAAAGTAGTTATGTTTTCAAAATAAAAAAATCTTCGTAAAAAACTCAAAAACTGCTGTAAGTACCGTTCTATTTATGATAAAACCTTGACATATGTTTTGACATTTCATTATTGTACAGTGTACATAGACATGGAAATTATTATTGACCAAGGGAGAGAAATGTGATTTCTCTGGTATAAAATCGGTCAAAAATTGCTTCTTCTATATGTAGTAGTGAAAAAATAATAATTTTACTCATACTACAAGATTGTTGTCGTAAAATCATAGCAAATCTGAAAAAAAATATATAAAAGCCAGATTTTTTATATGTGTTAGAACATGCATTAGGGAACTTAAATCCACATTTTGCACACTCCTAAGGGGTGAGCTTTCCCCCCTATCAATTAAAAAGGGGGGGATTTTTGCAGTGTAAATTTTTCCGTTCCTATTGGTCGTAGATTTTTTCTTTTTTTGTATTGTGTAGCAAAAATTAATGACTACAACTTTTATAGAAATAATTTTTTTGTAACTGTTACAAAAAAAAATATGATTGCCAAAAACCTGGTCAAAATATGGGTATTATATTTGTTTTTTACAAATAACTCGGTTTTTGTTTTTTTAGTCAAAAATGACTTCCAATATATTCTAAAGATCTGTTTGTCTTTTACAACGATCAAAAAAAATTGGCATGGTAAGTCCAAGCAAACCGTAGAAATGGGGCTCCAAAGTCTGAAAAGTTACATTTTAATGAGTGCGCTGGGTCAACAAATTTTGTGTATACATTGTGATTAAAGCCAAAAAATTTAAAACAAATGCTTCTTATTACCCATTTAAGCTATAAAAACATAGTGCCCACCCAAAAATTAAATAGGTCCCCCTGGGACCCCATTTTGCAAAAACATACATTTTTTGATTTTCTAGTAAAATATGCATTGTGTATTTATGTGTAGTGCTCGGTGTAGTGCTAATCTGAAAAAATACTGACAGCCCCCTTGGGCCCCCTTTAGTCAAATTTTGTTAAAGTCACTCAGGCTTATTTTACCTATCGTGATTTCTACAACTGTCTTCTCCATACCGTTTAAAGTTGTGTTAGAACATTCAAGTGATAAAAACATAGTGCCCACCTAAAAATTAACTAGGAGACCTCCAAGGACCCCCTTTTGCACAGAAATTTTTTGTTCGGGTTTTTGTTTTTTTCATAAAATATGCTTTGTGTATTTATGTGTAGTGCTAATTTAAAAAATACCGACAGCCCCCTTGGGCTCCCTTTAGCCAAATTTTTTAAAAACGAGCCTTAATGCTTTAAAAAAAATTGATAAAGGGGGCCAAAGGGGGCTGTCGGTACTTTTTAAATTAATTGTAAATACACAAAGCATATTTTATGAGAAAAACGAAAACCTGAACAAAAAATTTCTGTGCAAAAGGGTGTTCTTGGGGGTCTTCTAGTTAATTTTTAGGTGGGCACTATGTTTTTATCACTTGAATGTTCTAACACAACTTTAAACGGTATGGAGAAGACAGTTGTAGAAATCACGATAGGTAAAACAAGCCTGAGTGACTTTAACAAAATTTGACTAAAGGGGGCCCAAGGGGACTGTCAGTATTTTTTCAGATTAGCACTACACCGAGCACTACACATAAATACACAATGCATATTTTACTAGAATAACGAAAAACCGAACAAAAAATGTAAGTTTTTGCAGAAGGGGGTCCCAGGGGGGCCTCCTAGTTAATTTTTGGGTGGGCACTATGTTTTTATCGCTTAAATGGGTAACAAGAAGCATTTGTTTTAAATTTTTTGGATTTAATCACAATGTATACACAAAATTTGTTGACCCAGCGCACTCATAAAAACGCAACTTTTCAGACTTTGGGCCCCATTTCTACGGTTGGATTGGACTTACCATAAAAATATTTTTTGATCGTTGTAGAAGACAAACAGATCTTTAGAAAATATTGGAAGTCATTTTTGACTATAAAAACAAAAACCGAGTTATTTGTAAAAAACAAATATAATACCCATATTTTGACCAGGTTTTTGGCAATCATATTTTTTTTGTAACAGTTACAAAAAAATTATTCCTATAAAAGTTGTAGTCATTAATTTTTGCTACACAATACAAAAAAAAAGAAAAAACCTACGACCAATAGGAACGGAGAAATTTACACTGCAAAAATCCCCCCCTTTTTAATTGATAGGGGGGAAAGCTCACCCCTTAGGAGTGTGCAAAATGTGGATTTAAGTTTCCTTATGCATGTTTTAACACATATAAAAAATCTGGCTTTTATATATTTTTTTCAAGCTCAAACGACAACAATCTTGTAGTATCAAGATACATCAAAATAACAGAAATATAAATTATAATTTGTATGAATAGGAGAAAATTGCCGATTTTTTAATTTTTAACAATAAAATTGCCCATCAGTGACATACAATCAAGTGCGCAAGACCAAACGACCATCAATTCCTTGTTTTAATTGGTAAATTATAAAATATAAAGGAAATCGCATAAGTTCTCGGTAATACGTATTTTAGTTTTAAGAGATTCGAGTTCCCAACAAATGTCAAACTTCCCACATCGCTTCCCATATCGCTTCCCATATCGCTTCGTGTGATACTCCGTTATTACTGTCCTGGGGACGGACACGGTAATAAGAATATTCGTGTAAATGACTGAATTAATAAAAATAAATAGATGGGATCTTTACGACCATTGTGTCGATCATAAAAAGTAAGACAATTATACCAAATTTTGTTTTTCTATGTTGTTTCATTTAATAGTAATGAAAAAAAACATAAAAATTTTGGTTTTTGGAAAACAGCCTGTATCTCGAAAACGGTGCACTTTTGGATACAGGTAAATGGGGCTTAATCGAACTATTTTTGGGTAAGGAATCTCGGGTTAAATTATTAAACAACTTTCGGAAACATCCTGTATAAAAAATTAATTTAGCTTTGATTTACAAAATATAAAACTACACTTCTACCGATTCCGAACTCTACTCGAGCTTCTCATTTGCGAAGAGTAAGACTTCTACCCATTCTAGTTTTGCTAATAATTAACAGAATTAGTCAAGTAAATGTACACCCCTGTATTATTTTTAAGACATATTTTTCTAATTTTTTAAGAACGTTATAACTTACTCTAGCAATATTGTTTACAAAATATTAAAGAGGTTATATAAAGCCATTTTTTGTAAATAATTAAAATATGTAAAAAAAAAAAATTACCAGCTTATTTTGCTGCAATTTTTAATTTTCTCCCAAGGGGGAAAATTGGTGCAGCTAAATTTTATGATAACTTACAAAGGGGACATTGGATTACCCTTCCATATAAGTAACCATTTGGTGCTCTCAATTTTACGAAAAAAATTACTAATTAAATTAAGATTGTAATTTTCCCTTTAAAAAAGCATAAATTAATCTTTTTGTATGCCCACCCGTTTACAAAAAAATAAGTTTTACTATTTTTAAATAAAATAAAAAATACACCTTTTTAATTATCTACTGCGAAGAATTTCATAAATAATACTCAAAGGTGGTGTCCAAATAAACATATATTCCTTAATTTTGTCCTGTACCGGCCAAATTAAGGAATATCATAATAATGTGTAACAATAAAAAAAATAGTTATAAAAAAAGACCTATCTACGAAGTGCAACTTTGTAAATGATCTATCCCACTTACTGATCTAACCGAAACCCATTCATTGATCTAACCGGGCGGATCTTGTTTATTTTAGATTTTGGCTATGGTGGAAGAGGCTGCTGGAACTCGAATGTATGAAGTCAAGAGACAAGCTGCGCAAAAAACAATTGAAAAGAAAGATGCCAAACTCATTGAACTTCATGCAGTAAGAATTAAATTAATTTTTTTTTTGAACAAATACAGAAAATAGGTGTTACGGTGGAATGTTCGAAAACAACCTTTTTTTATTCATAGTTCTCGATTAAGCGTACAAAACATTAATTTTATCAGTGCCAAAAAACACAAAACTTTATAGTATTGGTCCACAATTAAGAAATTAATGCTCAGTTTATAAATCACTTCTACTGGTTTACTGTTTATCTATTATCTTTAATTTTAAAAGATAAATGTGTGCAAATCCTACCTACTTTGTCATAAATAGAACTTTAACTTTAATCACTTAGGCCTACTTGTCCGAGCAAAATTATAAGTATCACATTGTTAAGTGACCTTTATAGAAATAGTTTACTTATGGCCGATTGCACCAAAATGTCTAAATGACGTTTAAGCTTCTTGCTTCTTTGTCAAAAGTTGTATTTTTAAAATTAAGGTCCCTTAAATCTTAGGTGACACTTAAAGTTTGTGGTGCGTGTGGCCTTAGTATTGTTTACCTGAACTATTTTATCTTATAATTCTAATCATAGTATTTTTATAAATGCTTAATTTAGTGGGTGATTCGGTTCTTTATTAGTTTTTAAATTAAAGTAATTAAAATAAGTGAAAAATACTCATGGATTTGGTAAAATTTGTCATTGTTTAACTTCCAGATATAATGTGATTTTTTTATTTTTATGCTAGATTTTTTTTTATTATTAATTAATACAGAATAAACTACAGTAGTTACTCGATATAAGTAAATGCTATGTTGCCAATGAAAAAGTTATTTGTAAACATAATATTTCTTTATTTCTAATTGACAAACCACGAATGAAAAACATGGCATCGCAAATAAACATAAACGTCTGGCTGTATTTGCGAATTCCTAAAAAAATCAATCAAATGTTAATGCAGTAAATACTAAAAATTTATCCATATCTATTTTTATCAAAAGTTTCACCTTAAGAGAAGCATTTTGTTTATAACAAAAAATCAGGAACATTTTTTAAATAAAATGTAAAATGTAAAAAAAATACGTTTAAAAATCGCCATTTACATGTTAAATATTTATACAGGGTGGTCCAACAAAATGTTTCCACCCCCATTAGTGCCTATTCCGTATGAAAAATTGTAAATTTTAACCAAAATGTCACAATTTTAAATGATTATTTTAATAATTCTTTAATTTGTAGCATACTTTTAAATTTTTAACATTTCTAATTTTTTAGGTTAAAGGGCTTGTCCCGTCAATAAATATTTTTATTTTTAATTGTATCAATTGATTTCATGCAAAAACAGCACTGTGTAAGTTATGAATTTCCAATTAAAAAATTAACCTTTGTCATACAGAAGAGGCACTATTATTTTATAAACAAATTTGTTTTAAAAAAAATGCCGAGACAGGTCGATTTTGTTTTCAAAGGGGGACACTTTACTAACATATTTTGTTTCTTTAATTTCCTAAGAGATGTGGCCACCTCGTCAATAATAATCAAAAATAGCACTACGGGTCATGTGGGGTCTTATTTTGACACGACAATTTTTCTCTTTGTGGCAAAATAGAAATTTTGAAAATCGGCCAATTATTTTTCGAAATTTTAGACCTAAAAATACCATATTAGTGTGACGTGGAGATGTGCTTATGACCAAATCATTTTGTCGTGTCAAAGTAAGACCCCACTTGACCCGTAGTGCTATTTTTGATTATTATTGACGAGGTGCATAACTATTTCTATAAAGTGTCACCTAACAATGTGATACTTATAATTTTGTCCGGACAAGTAGGCCTAAGTGCCTAAAGTTAAAGTTCTATTTATGAACAAGTAGGTAGGATTTGCACACATTTATCTTTTAAAATTAAAGATAATAGATAAACAGTAAACCAATAGAAGTGATTTATAAACTGAGCATTAATTTCTTAATTGTGGACCGATACTATAAAGTTTTGTGTTTTTTGGCACTGATAAAATTAATGATTTGTTCGCTTAATCGAGACTCAAAATTTTATAAGGGACTTTTTTATTGAGTCTACCCGAAATTGCAAAATTTATGGAAAATGTCGGTTTTGTTCAAAGAAATACGTGACACATCCCGAACACATGATCAATCACATAATGATATGTGTTCAATGTTCGTCAAAAACTCTGTCCAAAATGCTTTGAGAAGGAGGCTTTCTTTTTGGTACTTCAAAAGAAGGCCTAAGAAAAAAAGCGTTCCATTTCTCAGAGTCAAACATGGATAAAGCACAATTTGAGGTATAAACTGCCTTAGCAAAAAGAGTGCCCAATTTTAGTTGTTCTCCTGGTGTTATGGTATCAAAAAATGTGCTCACACTTGTTTGTTGGCGGAAAGAAGATCTCTGATGGTTTTCCAGCTTTTCAATAAATTTTTGTTTCTTGGCTGAAATCTGATCGAAACCCAAGGGGAAAAGCATGGTACGTTTACAATTTACTAGCAATCATATTTTATTTAAACTTACATAATTTTTTTTTTTTACTGAAATGAGAACTGTTTTCTTAATTTCCTTCGTACATTGAACACATTTCATTATGTGATTGATCATGTGTTCGGGATGTGTCACGTATTTCTTTGAACAAAACCGACATTTTCCATAAATTTTGCCATTTCGGGTGGACTCAATAAAAAAGTCCCTTATAAAACTTTTAGGTTTGCTAGGTCGCTTGGACATATTTGAAACGGTGTACTTTACATTATTAAAAAATAATTTATTCCTGCGCCGATGTCGTTGGTTACTTTAAGGATTCACTGGTTAATCATGTATTGCAAAACGCAATAGCGGAAACAGCCCAAACAAGTCTGGACAACCGACAAACACGAAATAAAATGAATAATGAAACTAAGTTTTGACAGAAATGACAGTTATAGAGCTTTTTTTAGGTTTGACAAAATGACCGATAGATGACACATGTAGAATATGACCACTGTAAAAAGGTGGTAAAATGACCGTCATTTGATCGGTAAAAATCTTGGTCAAATACCTCCGGCACATCTCTAGTGTGACGTCACTGAAGCTAAAACAGCCAATCGGTTTCATGGCGTTGACGTTTTGACAATTACACTTCTCGCCAAAATGACAATTACGAGAATTACTTCTTGACTCGTAGTCACTAAAACCATGGAAACTAGCTTCACTAATATGGCAAATTGGTTAACCTTCCAAAAAAAAAAAAAAATGAAAATGCTCGGACAGCTTGATTTTCTTTTAATGGGACATTTAAAAGTCTTAAATAACATAACAAGTCAAGTGGGGTCTTATTTTTGTACCAATTGAGGATTAGACACCCCCTATAACTTTCTTAATACAGCAAATATGTTTTAAAGAAAAAACAGGTCAATTTAGTTACGGAGGCGGACATTTAAAAAATATAATCTCAATTTTTTTTCTTTAACCCTCTGTCACCCATCAACGCCAACCTAGAATGTTTAAATTACAACCCCTATCTTGCGATACCTCATTTGAAAGTGAAAAAAAAAAACTAAAATCGGTTGACCCCTTTTTGAAATAATAAGAGGGCTTTTTTCTGGCAATAACTTTTGATCGATTTGTGATATTTATTTTTAAAAAATGTTAAATAATTGTCTAAAGAAAACACTAACTTTTAACAGGACAAAATTATTTTTTTTTTACTTTTGCACAAGGAACAAAAAAATGTTTTGTGTTTTTTAATAAAAGGAGGGTCATGTGACACCTTATTTTAAAGGTATTTTTATTTCCTATGCGAAGGTTTTAAAAAATTTACAACAATTTTGTTGGTTTTTTTTTTCAAGAATTTATTATAAAAAAAAAGAAAACGAAAGGGCATTTTGCAGAAATAGCTACCTTATTGGCTTTATTTTTGTTACACGAATAATGCTGCCCATTACTACAGTCAATCTGTGCTAAATAAGGGGGGTACATCGACAAAATTTCTGGTAGGGCCGCCTTTTTTATATGATGTAACTGGATGTCCAAAGAGTAAATACCCAAATTGGCGTATATCTACCTATTGCAGAAACGGAGTTATGGCCCCCCAAAGGGCCCCCTTTAATTTATCACGCTGGAACTGCACCAAATTTTTCAAATAGATGTCAAATAAGGTTTTAAAAAAATTTTTGCAAAAAAAAATCTCTACAAAAATTCCTTCACCCCCTAAATAGCCCCCAAAGAGTAATAACCAATCACGTTGGATTTAGGTACACCAAATTTTGCTGAGAGATGTAAAATAAGATGCTTAAAAATATTTCCTTATAACATTTTTTTAAAAAATAATTCCTTCGCCCCATAAACGAAGGGGGCTATTAGGGGGCATTTAATTTTTTTTTTCACAAAAAGTTATTAATAAATAATATTTAGCATTCCATTTTACATCTATCTGCAAAATTTGGTGTAAATCCAACGTAATTGGTTATTAGTCCTTGGGGGCTATTTAGGGGGTGAAGGAATTTTTTTAAAGATTTTTATTTTATAAAAATCTTTTTAAAACCTTATTTGACATCTATTTGCAAAATTTGGTGCAGTTCCACCATGATGAATTAAAGGGGGCCCTTTGGGGGGCCATAACTCCGTTTCCGCAATAGATGGATATACGCCAATTTGGGGTTTTACTCTTTGGACATCCAGTTACATTATATAAAAAAGGCGGCCCTACCAGGAATTTTGTCGATGTCCACATACGGATTGACTGTACTACATTTCGAACTTGTTGTAAGGTAAATTATTTTTGCAAAATACCAGTGTGGTTTCTTTTTTACAACAGGTCCTAAAAAAGAAACTAATCAATTTTTTTTTTAATTTTTTATAATCTTTATACAGTGTGTTCAATTGAGGATTAGACACCCCCTATAACTTTTTTAATATAGCAAATATATTTATAAAAAAAAAAACAGGTCAATTGAGTTACAGAGGGGGACATCTAAAAAATATAAACTTAATTTTTTTTCTTTAACCCTCTGTTACCCACCAACCCCTACCTAGAATTTTTAAATTACAACCCCTATCTTGCGATACCTCATTTGAAAGAGAAAAAAAATAAGCTTTACGATGGCGGTAAAAAAACTAAAATCGGTTGACCCCTTTTTGAAATAATAAGAGTCCCTTTTTCTGGCGATAACTTTTGATCGGTTTGTAATATTTATTTTTAATTTTTTTTAAATAACTGTGTAAAAAAACACCAATTTTTAGCAGCAAAAATTTTTTTTTTTTTTAACTTCTTCACAAGGATTAAAACAAATTTTTTGTTTTTTTCTATTAGTGGGGGGATCATGTGACACTTTATTTTAAAGGTATTTTTATTTCCTATAAAAAGGTTATAAAAAATTTAAAAAAAATTTGTTAGCTTCTTTTTTAGGACCTGTTATAAAAAAGAAACCACACAGACATTTTTTAAAAATAATTTACCTAACAACAAGTTTGAAATGGGCACCATTATTGGTCTAACAAAAATAAAGCCAATAAGGTAGCTATTTTTGCAAAATACCCTTCCGTTTTCTTTTTTTATAAAAAATTCTTAAAAAAAAACAACAAATTTGTTGTAAATTTTTTATAACCTTCGCATAGGACATAAAAATACCTTTAAAATGAGGTGTCACATGACCCTCCTTTTATTAAAAAACACAAAAAAAAATTGTACCCCTCGTGCAAGAGTAGAAAAAAAATAATTTTGTGGTGTTAAAAGTTAATGTTTTTTTTAAGCAATTATTTAAAATTTTTTAGAAATAAATATTACAAACCGATCAAAAGTTATTGCCAGAAAAAGAATCTCTTATTATTTGAAAAAGGAGTCAACCGATTTCAGTTTTTCCAACGCCAACTTAAAGCTTATTTTTTTCTCTTTCAAATGAGATATCGCAAGATAGGGGTTGTAATTTAAAAATTTTAGGTTGGGGTTAGTGGATAACAGAGGGTTAAAGAAAAAAAATTGATATTATATTTTTTAGATGTCCCCCTCCGTAACTAAATTGACCTGTTTTTTCTTAAAAATATATTTGCTATATTAAAAAAGTTATAGGGAGTGTCTAATCCTCAATTGAACACACTGTATAAGAAATAAAAATACCTTTAAAATAAAGTGTAACATATAATCCTCCCATTAATAGAAAAAAACAAAAAATTTGTTTTAATCCTTGTAAAGAAGTTAAAAAAGAAATTTCTTGCTGCTAAAAATTATTGTCTTTTTACACATGTTATTTAAAAAAATTTAAAAATAAATAATACAAATCGACCAAAAGTTACCCCTCTTATTATTTTAAAAAGGAGTCAACCGATTTTAGTTTTTTTACCGCCTTCGTAAAGCTTATTTTTTTCTCTTTCAAATGAGGTATCGCAAGATAGGGGTTGTAATTTAAAAATTCTAGGTTGGGGTTGGTGGGTAACAGAGGGTTAGAGAAAATAAATTAACTTTTTATTTTCTTGATGTTCCCCTCTGTAACTCAATTGACCTGATTTTTCTTATATTATTATATATTTGCTACAATAAGAAAGTTATATGGGGTTTCTAATCCTCAAATAAACACACTGTATATGATTTCATTTTAAGATATTTACCGAAGAAATTACCCCCAAACTAAACAAATTAAAGGAGGAGCGTATGCAGTTTCTGGAGTATCAACGAATAGAAAGAGAATTAGAGTATTTATATGGTATATATCAAGGTTGGCAGTACAACTCATCCCAAAGAGAAACAGTTGCTGCCGAAAAAGCTTTTCAACAAGGTGAAGCTACTGTACAAAGTTTGGAAGAAAATATTGCCAAAAACAAGCAACTCTGCACTGAATTAGATAATGAAATAGATGAAATTACTGAAAAAAACAAAGGGGTTAGTAATTTTTTTTTTATTAACTTTTGTCGTTGGCAATACGTCGCATTAGTGTGTCGTCACCGAAGCCAACAAAGACAAAATCGCATCGTAGTTTCTATTGTTTTTACGTTTTAACAATTACTTCGACAATTAAAAACCATCGAAACTAAGATGCGATTTTGTCTTTGTTGGCTTAATATGTCGTCCCCACTGTCCTAGAATATGACGTGCTATGTAAAAATTTCAAGTCAGTTGCTCGGTCAGTGGAGTAACATTGTCAATGCTTTTCTAATTTGTTTCTTCAATAACGCTAAATATTTTATAAATAAAAATCAATAAGTTGCTACAGCGTGTATTTTTTGCATGCTGTTTCATTTCCCAGTTAAAGGTATAGACCTTTCCCGTCGACGACCACCTTCACGGTCACTATACTTGGGAATTGGATGACCACCAGCATTAAATCGAGTTAATCTGATGCATATCTGTCGTTTCCCAAGTATAACGACCGCGAAGGTCTATAGGAGGTAGGTAGGGTGGGGATTCTGCCTTCAATAAGACGCAGTGCAAAGCGGCTGTTGATAAATACTTAATTGGTCAACAACAGACTCTCCGCATATTAATCTATAGGTAAAAATCTTTGATCGCATTCGAATTGCCAGCGGCTTTTTGATTTTTGCTTGATTTGTTGGTGTTTTTCATTTTTGCTACAATCAAAAATGACAGTTAATTGCCAAGCGCTTGCGCTTTACAATCGAACCACCTCTTTAACTCTAGACATTCCAAACGAGAGACTCTAGATATAGGATCCGCTCCGCCCATGTTTGAGTGAAGCATAAAATGCCGAACTGTCTACCCTACTTAAAGCCCTTAAGAGCCTTACCCTCCTACTCATGTCATGTTCATAACTGTCATTGTTGATTTTCTTATTTTACTAAAATTCAATACAAGACGAGTTCTAAAACTAGATCTCATTTACGTCAGATCGTTCTACCAACCATTTTCTGCCAAATCAACAATCGCTAGACTAATTTTTGTCAAATAACAAATTATAAATAAATATTTTGAATTATCTGACGTAGATTTTGGAACTTGTCTACAGTTTTTAAAAAAGTATCAAAATAGTGCCAGAAACGGGTGTTGGTTTTAAATAAACTACTACAATTTATTATTTGCAGAGCGAAAGTGAGACCCTGCGTGAAACTGAAAAACAATTGAAAATAAAGGAAAAGGAAGAAGCAAAATCCAGCGCTTCGGTAAATTCATTAAAAGAAAATATTATTTCAGAAGAAAAGAAATTGAAGTTACTCCAAAAGGTAAGTTTGCGTTTGAAAGAGAAATTTGTTATTTGTTTCTTATTAAGATAATTCATCTGTTATTAATTATTATACTCCTCGCAGACAAAGTCAAAAACGAGCAGTATATTATGATTGTTTTGGAAATTCTAAAATCGTAAAAAATCATCGTAGAGCAAAAATTTCAGATTCGTGCGTTTCATCAAATTTTGAACAACTTTCAAAAAATCCGTCTGTCTGTCCGTCCGTCTGAACTCTGTCACGTTTGTTGTAAATACGATAACTTAAGAACGAAACCCCCATCATGTTCCAATATTCAGGAAATATCGGTCCTATTAAAATCTTGGTTGGGATTGTTTTTGAGAAATATCAGATTATCACAAATGGGGCTCAAGAGCCCCCCAACTGAAAAAAATTCATATTTCTGTTGTTATAAAATGTAGAAATTTTTTAATTTTGGAAATATTAATGCCCTTCCAATTCTTTTCAAAAAGTAATAATAAGTTTTTTTTCTTCGACCCCACATAAGCCCCTCAATTTAAAAAAAGGCGTATCTTCGTTATTTTTTAATTTACAAAAAATAATGAGTAAAATTAAATTCTGTATTAAAAAGTCTTTTTTTGTTAAGTTTTTAAGACAAAAAAGGTCAAAAGAAATGTTTTTAGTGATATAAAAGTTCTAAGTCAATGGAGCTTATTCGTACAAAAATCGGTTGGGGTAACCTAGGAGATCTGTCATACCACCCGTCGTTTCATATACTAACTGACATAACTTCTGAATTTTATATTTTTTTTATCAAATACAGGGTGTCCAAGAAATGGCGCATAAACGCGATGGTACGTTGTTAGGGCATCTCTAGGAAGCCATAGAAAATTGTTAAAAAAAACCTAACTCAAATACCATCGGAGATATGTTGCCCCAAAGTGCGAATTTTAAACGCTTATAATATTATAATTAATTGAATATAACAGCACATATTAACCAAAAAAATGGTTAAATACAAAGCTACAGTCTATCTTAAACCATTTGGTTATTTTTTTTAAATCGTCAAATTACATTGGGGTAGTTGAATAGGTCAAAAAAAGCTATTTTTGAGTTACTTAATGCATAAAGTACTAACAAATAAAAATTACCCATGGCAAAAAAAAAAGTAGAGGTCCCCCTTTTTTTATAAAAAAATGCTGAACATCAAGCACTCCTTTAAAAACTTCTCTAAAACGCGCCCCATGACGTCATCGGCAAGTTACTAAAGCGCATGCTCATAAAAATATCACGGATAAAGAAGAATTTGACAACTGTAATAATATAACCTACAATAATGAAGCCAAAGCGACAATTACGAAAAAATAAAGTGTTTTGTGTTGTGCCAAAGTGTAATATTACCTAATAGTTACACGCATCCGAACAAAGTCATTCACGTTCCTAAGGTTGTAAAAATGTGGAAGAACTGTTTAAATATTAGGAATAAATTTAACAATTTGTATTTCAATGTAAGTAAATCAAATTTTCTAAGTGTTTAGACCAGAGAGAATTCATATTCACGAGTTTTCTCTGGTATGGACGAGGGTCCTTAGTCATGCATAATAATATTATGAAGACAGCTAATAGAGGATGATAACAACTTATACTTTTGAGAAACACCTTAAAATAGTAGCTTTCTTTTGAAGTTATGTTTAAAAAAATCTTCTTTGAATTAAATTCAGCTTAATGCCCAAATTCACCGCATATTCCTAAGAGTTCCTTAAAGTCTAAGTCGCTGTTTACCATAAACAGAGTTCGATAACTGTATAGCGTTGACAGATTTTAGGGAACAGTTAAAATTTGCAGTGCAACCGACCCTAAGAAATGTCAAATTAAGGGAAAGTATATAAACTTACGATTATTTTTTTACAGCTTAAGAAAAGATACTAAAAACTGGTTTGATTGTAAAACTATTCTGGAACTAAAGCCTGAAAAATTTGCAGGGCAAGAGGCAAGCAGAGCAAAGTCAACTTACAGGGTCAGTCTAGAAAGGAAAAAGACAAAATTTGCAAAGATTTGACTTCAAAAAGTCTACCAAAAGAACTTTATTTCCTGAGCCTAATGATCAACTGTTGGCACCCCTTTTAGTTTAAGAATTAAGAGGCCGAAAGCCGAAATGGATGATATAACGAAAACGGTAAACGAAAGTGTTTCGAAAAAATTAACTTTTTATTGTAAAATATTTACAAAAACGTATTTTGCTAGTAATATAATGTAAACTTAAGTTATCAAGAAGGTTTCCTTTTTAAAAAACATTTTTATTGCTATACAATAATGAATAAATCCTTAGTAGATAGAGTACATAAATAAATAAACAAAAATGTGTCAAATATTTCTTAAAACCTTAAAAATACTGTCGTTTTAAAATTTCTCAGCACTTCCAATGATGCTTTGCAACATTTCTCCCTTAAAAATCACTTCAGTTATAAATACTTCCTCATTATCTTTAAAATTTGGGGCCGCTACGCAGAATAAGCCCTTTTTTGTCGCAGAAGTATATTTGTAGCATTATTTGGTAGTACGTCAACACTTGCCAAGCTACATGGTTGCATTATCTCTCCATAGCATGCTGTGAGCTAAGCTAAAAAAAAATCTTTAGTCCATTTGTCGCTTGTCAATACTTAAAAAGAAATAAATAGCAAAAAACTTACCGTTTGGTTATAACATTTATAAGCTTAGATGAGTAATAGTTGGGGTTTGTGTTACAGTGTTTGTCGCTCCATATCAACGTAAGGCAAATAGTAGCTACCTGTCTTCTCACAATCTACTAAGCCTTGGCATTTTATTTTAATGATCAACGAACACACACTTGTTTTATACGGACAAAGGCACTAGGAATAGAATATTGCTAGTCACAATTCAACCAACCCCAACAGTTTACAAGTGTCTTCGCTCTATTATGCATAAAATAACAACAATAATAAAACATTAACAACTTTGTAGGTTATGTTACAGTATTACTGTGTCAACCTTTAGGAATTCACGGAAACACGAACTACACATCGTACGCAATTCTCATCGTCGTATTTGGTTTGTTAGACTGTGATGATTAACGTTTATTATAAGCTAAAAAGTGCCACATTCTAAAATATAAGTATGGAAAGCAAGTGTCGATAATAACGTCTTGCCGATGACGTCAGCATATGAAATATTTGAACGCTTTTTCGCAAAATCAGTACTTTAAGATTTTTTTTTACGCAGACGGAATTTTTTTAGAATTTTTTTACGAGGTATAAGCTAATTTTTCGTCTACTATACGCCTGTATTTTTTTCCAAAAAGGCTCAACTACCCCATTTAATTTTACAAAATTTTCATGAAATGAAGCTGACAACAACGTCAATAAAATTTAATGCAAAAGTGTATAATTAAGACTCATAGATAAAATTTTAAGATGTATTTTCTTGGTATTTTCCTGGACTGTGTTGCCGAATTTGCAACTTTCGCATTTTTCTCGATGAATAACAGATGGATTTTTTTTTGACAATTTTCTAGGGATCCCTGAGAATGCCCCAAGAGCGTACCATCGCGTTTATGCGCCATTTTTTGGACACTCTGTATAAAGCTAATATTCCAAAAAATAACAAACTGCTGGTTTAAAACATTCTACGTACCAGCTAAAAAGTTTGTTTAACATTTAAGGAGTGTTTTACAACTTCAATCTTCATAATTAGGCAAAAAAGAGGCATAATGACTCATCTACAAATGTACTTTTAATGCAAAGTCCGTGCATCCAAAAAATGCGGATTATTTTAAACATTCACGAAATTTTTTTTGTAAATGAGTCATAATTTCCTTTTTTTACTTAATTATAAAGAATTAAAGATGTAAAGCACTAAAGCCTAATTAAATCCTAAAAGTCATTGTCAGAATTGATACCTATTTATGCACTTCGCTAATAAAATTCTTTTTTTGTTTTTTTTAGGTCAGCGGGTGGGTTAGATCAGAATTGATACCTATTTATGCACTTCGCTAATAAAATCCTTTTTTTGTTTTAATTTTATTAGTTATTGTCGTATTCTGCGAGGAGTATCCCAATAAATATATATATATATATTCGTATGATTATTAATAAACATTACAAGTCATAGTAGGTATTTAACTGGAATGTGACCCTGGTATGCTGGAGTTATTTTTCCCATGGTTTTTCCTCTGGCCCCTCCCCCCCGAAGCAGATGCTTTATCAGTATATGAACATTGTCCATGGGCATCCCAAAAAGAACATTATTTGTACTTTTTTATATTATTTACAACTTTATTATATTCTTGAATGTTCATATTTGTCACATATCCCAATAAATGTCGGCATTTTATAGAAATATCTAACCGGACCATTGCTGTAACCCACTTGCAGATCTAACCCACCCGCTGACCTAACCCCCTCTAGTTTTGGATTGCTATTAACTCTTATCCTTTATAAACAGGTTTGGCAAAAATATATAAAATTTTGTCACAAAAAAATTAAAAATTAAATTGCACTTAAACTTTTTTTTTTAAAAAGCCAACAACTTTGTGATATGTTTATGGCCGATTGCACAGCAAGTTTTAAATCATTGAATAAATTTAAGTGACTATTTATCATAAAAATCATAATTTTAGACAATGTCTAGGTGGTGGTTGTCAAACTCTGTTTATGATAAAATGTCAGTTTAACTTTAAGGAACAGATAGAAATTTGCGGAGAAACCGGGCATTAATAAACAAAAACTTATGCGCCATTTTATAAAATTAAGTACCAAAATCTCTCTAAAGTTTATTTTGTTTTAGAATTTAAATGATGATCAAGACGCCCTTAAATCTAAAGAAAGCGAGTTGGAAAAGGTTCGCAAAACATTTGAAACTTTAAAACAAAACGACCATAATGATAATGAAGCTTTTGGGCTATCTCAAAGGAAATATGAAGCCCTAACGGCCGGTATGGAGGTCAATGATGAAGGTGAGGCTCAAACATTACAAGAACAATTGATGGTTGCTAAGCAAGATGCAGCACAAGCCAGTACAGAAAGCAAACAGGCTTCCATGCAATTATCTTTTTGCCAAAAACAACTAAATGTAAAACAATCAGAACTTGGAGCTCACACTAACGACTATCAGAAAGATAAAGTTAATCTTAAAAAAATCGAAGAAGAAGTTAATATAGTTGCCAGTAAATTACAAAAAATAAATTTTTCTGAAGAAGAAATGGCTGCTTTGCAGGACAGAAAACGCAAATTATCTCAGGAAATACGTTTTCTAACAGAAAAAATTGATAACTTTGAGGCTCACAAGCCCTATACCCAGTTTAGATACAGTGATCCCGAAACAAATTTTAATAAAAATAATGTAAATGGAGTGGTCTGTAGATTAGTTAAAGTTACGGATAGTAACACATGCACAGCCTTAGAGACAGCTGCTGGAGGAAGGGTAGGCTATTTAACTTTGAGGATGGATTTAAAGTAAAGATGCATTTCCAAACAAAAAAACTACATGTGGAATTTCTACTTGAAATGGTTGTTCTTATTGCTGACATTGGTTAATAAGGTACAGGGTGTCGACGTAAGTCGACCCAATCCCTTATCTCAGGAATAAAATAAAATACATTAAAACCAATTTATTTCTAAAAAATTAAATGCAAAGCTATATTTCTTTTTGGCCCAATAAATTTACTTTTTTATTTCCTTTTATTTGATACCCCACTTCCCTATACCTATCTTCAACCCTTTTGGAGATATTCGATAAGGGTAGTTTTACGAATAGTTTTTACCCCAATTACAAAAAATATATCACTTACATGTCCCCTTTCAAAAGATAATTGATTTATCTAAGCCTTTTTAAAATTAAATTTAAATAAAACATAATTGGAGTAAAAACGGTTCCTAAAAACACCCTTACTGAGTATCTCCAAAAGGGTTGGAGGTAGGTATAGGGAAGTGGGGTATCAAATGAAAGAAAATAAAAAAGTAAATTTATTGGGACAAAAAAAAATATAGCTTTGCATTTAATTTTTTAGAAATAAATCGGTTTTAATGTATCGATATTCAATGGCGGATTTTTCACTTCCGGTTACGATTTTTGGTCAAATTTTAGATGAAAATGCTTTTTAAGCATCTTAATTATACGTTGTTTAAATTTCATGCAAAAATATCATCATCCATGAAAGACGCATTAATTTTTTTAAAAAACTGCTGCAACTGGCAAAAATTTCAGAAAATTTTTTTTTTTTGCAAAAACTAAAAAAGTTGGAGATTTCGGACTTTTAACAATATAATCCTTATTTTTGAGAGTATTTAAAAATATAGGGTGTTCCATTTAAAATAAGGAAGTGGATGTGTGTTCCTAGTAAATGGAACACCCTGTAGAGTGGAACATTACTAAAAATAAAAATTTGGTTCTATACAAACAATCCTGCGAAAAAAAAAATTGTCAGCATTTTTAGTTCCTGAGATAAGGGGTTGGGTCATCTTACTTGGGACACCCTGTACCTAGTTTACTTCATGCGAAAGTTGGCAATGATTTTCATTGTATTACTTTTTATTTTGCATTTAATAAAATTTGTTCGATTGGTTCTTTATTTAAAGTTTTTTTTTTCATTCATTAACTTTGGGTAAGTTGATGTTAAAATGAACTACCATATTCATTGTTGTCAGCATTGAGAACTAAAACTTTAATTGTAAATTCCACTTGGACTTTTTTTTTGGTTGGAAGTGCATCTTAACCAGGAACATAAACGCAAATATTGTTGAGTTGCATTTTGTTACCTTGTTTTCCGTAGTTAGGGTACGCTAAAGCGTCCTAAGACCCTGTTAGGACTAACAACAGAAAAAGTTTTCACCCCCATTATTATACTCTTCGCAAGACTAGGTCCGAAGAGTATATTACAATTGATCAGAAAATCCTAAAATCGTCAATTTTCATCGTAGAACAAGAATTAAAGCAGATTCGTGTTTTTTATCGAATTTTGAACAACTTTGTAGTCGGTCGGTCTGTGGAATGTCACGTTTCTTGTAGACACGCTATCTTAATGACCAAACGTCCAATCCAATTCAAATTTTATTTTCAAAGAGTATACTATAGAATGTGTAGCAATTATACTATAAAATATTGATTTAGCTTTGGCTTAAAAAATATAAAATTATATTTTACCGATTTCGAATTCTACTCGAGCTACTCATCTGTGAAGAGTAACTTCTACCTATTCAAATAACATCTAGTTTTCTAAACAAATTTGTATTTACAAAAATGCCAACACATATTGTTTTAGAGAAACACTTAAATAACTTACTATATGTTTTTATATTTGCGTTCTATAATATGCACATTATGAAACCCGAAATTTGGTTTTTTAAAGTTTCTTAATTGCTTCATTATTAAACCAAAAATTTTATTTTATTGGTTGGTTTTCCTGATGCAAAAAGATGAATTCTTTTCTTGCAAGGTATTTTTTATTTGCAAATTTTACTATTATAATCAATCGGGGGACACAGTTTTTTTGTAGAGGGAATAACTAGAAGAATTGGAGAACCGATATCAATGGTTACATTTTCTCAAAAACGCCTATTCATTCAGTATTAAATGAGTAAAGTTTACAAATGTCATTATTCAATATGTCTAACTTTAATTTATTTTTTACTTCAAAATGTCAATGTTATGCTATAAGGTTGGTCATAAAACACAAAATTTCATCAAGTTTTTAATTCAAATTAAAAATGCTTTTTAATGAATTAAATGAAGCAAATATAAAAAATAGTATAAAAAACTCGTTTTATAAGGCGTTTTTTATCACTTGTCCATTGGAAAACTCGCCGCTGCGCGGCTCTTTTTCCAAACCTGGACGCGTGCTAAAAAACGTTCCTTATAAAACTCAATGTTTTAATATACTATTTTATCCAGTTCCCTAAAGGAGGTGTCCACTCCATCAATAATCTTAAGGGTGCGTATTTTTGTGATATTCCTAAAAAAAGAGAGAGATTCTGCCGGCAGGGATCAGAAAGAAAAATTATAAACATAACCTATTTTTGTTACATTTGTACTTGCACTTCATTAAATTTAGCATTTATAGGTTATTTTACTTCGTAATTAATTAACTAAATTACAGTACGTATAGGTTAGGTTAAAACAAGGGCCGTTAGGGTTAAGTTTTTAAAAAATCGCACGCAAATAGCGTCTCTCGCATTCTCTGCCATCTATTTTGAGCGCAGAAAAAATTACTCTCAGCAGGGTCTGCTGCAACCGATAAAATGACATAGCAGAGGTTCTTATCTTCCGGTAGAGTCCTGTATTGGTCGAAAGTACGCACCCTAAATGACACTACGGCCACGGGTCAGGCGGGGTCTCATTTTGACTCAACAATTTGTCAACATAATAAAAATTTTGAATGTCGTTCAACTATTTTTTGAAGTTTTTTTTTATTTGAGGAAGCTTTCTTTTGAGGAAGGTAAAATAATTTTTGAGTTAAATAAAAAAAATCATGAAAAACAATTAACCGGTTTTTAAAATTTTCATTATGCTGAAAAGAGAAAAATTGTAGTGTCATAATAAGAATCTACTTAACTCGTAGTGTCATTAAGACTATTGTCGAGGTGGTCACCCGTCTTAGGTGGTTGGACAAAAAAAAATAAACGATATGTTAGTTAATTGACGCCCTTTAAAAAAAAGTCGACCTGCCTCAGGATTTTTTTTTCGAAAAAAATTGTGAAAATAATGAGAGTTAATTCTTTTTCTTGAACCACCCTGCATACTGGGTGTCCCGCAAAAAGCGCACGAGCTCATAACGTTCTACGTATAGTTTCTACAGAATTGAAATTTTAGGAATTGTCTAAGTAGTCTCCTTTTAGGCCCATTCCATGTATAATCGACCAAAATTCGGATTTCGAGTTGCTGCATGATTTTAAATCCTTTTGAGGTTTGGTCCAGTGCTTACTCCTGGTAACTTCTTTTTAATAAAAAATTAGCAGCTGCATATTTGCCCTCCTTCCCTAATAGTTAGCACCTTAAACTATGTAAAATGACCAAATTTGGACCTAAAAAAAGCTATGTGGGAGTGAGTAAACTTTTTTTATTTTTAGGTTAAAATGTTACCAAGGACATAGTAAACAATAAAAAAAATAAACGGTCTTGTGATTCGATTTTGTGTAAATGTAGCATATTAAAACCGTTGCTGCTTCTGAACGAAGTTAAATCACAAACCAAATTTCTCTATTACCCCTACAACATTTTAAAATAATCAAAAAAAAAATTTACTCAGTCCCACATAGCTGCCTGATAGATAAGAAGTGCAAATATGCGGTTCATATTTTTTTTTATAAAAAGATGTGTCCTTTGTCAACTAAAAACTAGTACTAATTTTAATATTCCAAGAATTTAAAATATGATTTGATTTTGTTTAAATTTAACGTACTCGGTAACATTTTACAAGCATTGCTATTTCTAAACGAAGTTAAATCACAAAAAAAATAATTTTTTTTATGAATCTCCATTAGCACGTTAACATTTTAAAGTTATCAAAAAAAAAATTTACCCAGTCCCACATAGCTTTTTTTAAACCTAAACTTGATCATTTTCAATAGTTTGAGGTACTTTATAGCAGAGAAAAAGCAAATATGCACCTCCTGACTTTTTAATAAAAATAAGTGTCTATTGTCAACTTAAAATTACTACCAATTTTAATCTTCCAAAATCGCAAAATCGGAAAATTGAATTTTTAATCTAAACCAAGAAAAATTATAAAAATTCAAAAAAAAAAAATTTTTTTCACCTTCACCATGGGTAAGGATTGTACCCACCAAATATAAAACAAATCAAATAATAGCAACTATAATTGGTCGATTTTATATGGAATGTCCCTTTACATGTATTTACAAAAATGTATGACTTTCGGTTTAACCGGAAATGACATTAATTTTGTATTTTTCAATGGAACACCCTATATATTTTGATTTTTGACATTTTTAGGAACATTCTTTTAATAAGAATACAATCGTTTTTAAAAAAATAATGTATTACTAATATTAACGATTCTATAACTTATTAAAAATCACCTAATTTCATCCCAATCGTCTATCTTAAAATCCTGAAGCATAGATTGCAGCGTTCTCTGTAGGACCAAATTAGCTCACTTTTAAAGTGCTATGAAATCGTTAATATTGGTTATTCATTATTTTAAAAAAATAATTGTATTCATATTAAAAGAATGTTTCTAAAAATGTCAAAATATATAGGTCTTATTTAAAAATACAAAATCAATGTTTTTCGCTTAAACCGGAAGTCATAAATTTTTGTAAATGCATGTAAAAGAAGGCAAAAAGTCTTAGATAACTACTAAAATTTCAGTTCTGTAGAAAGTATACGTAGAAAGTTATAAGTTCGTGCGCTTTTTGCGGGACACACGGTTTAAGTTTATTATAATTTTTAATTTTTATAAAATTTATTTTAGCTATACAACGTAGTTGTCGATAATGACGTTACAAGTAAAAAACTTTTACAAAAAGGTAATCTTCAGCAACGTACTACTTTTATACCTTTAAACAAAATTCAAGCGCATAAAATGGACAATGCTACAATAAAACTGGCACAAGAGTTGGTAAGACCTTTATTTTACACAGGATCTTGATTTATGGCGGACACGTATTTCTTGTGTCAAAATCAGTTGATATACAGTTAAATTCACATAAAAGAGGTACAGCCTCAACAACTAACGTAATTTCAACTTTACTTTTTAAAATATGTCGAAAATTTTACTTTATGTCGTCTCAATTGATTTTAAATTATTATTAAATAAATAAATAAGTTGTTCGTTGGTCCAAATCTGTACATGTAATTGGACAAGTCACAGAGGATATTGTAGTAGCAATTTAATATTTCTGAAATTTGATACTAAAATTAAAATTTAAAACTACCTATAGTTCCTATTTTTTTATGGTTGCCTAATAGGGGTTTGTTCAGTAATTTTCGTCTTTTTTGTTGTGTTTTCGAACATAGATCAAAATTTAACGTTCTTCAAAACTGAAACTTTCAAACAAATCTGTCACAAAAAACTAAAATTCAAAACAAAATTAAAGTTTTTGTCCACATACACTTATTTCTTAAAGAGTAACTAGTTGCTAAAGTGTCCTGTGTGTTTGGTAACGGTTGGAGATGCCATAAAGGGGATTCTCAATCATCTTGAAAATGTTAGTTATGTAGAAGCATTAAGGGGCAAAACATTATATATGAACGTGCAATAAGAAGCCAAAAAACACCCTTTTAATTCAATGTAATTGTGCCGCACCGATTCATACTGCAGCAGGACATTTTGGCCATTTTGCAGAAACAGACAGCAAAAGAATAATACAAACATAAGAAATAAAAATAAGCAACACCAACTCTGTCTTTGAAAAAATACAAATACATAATCGTTTTGGTAAGGAGGATTTAAAATTTTATTTATGGTGTTAAAATACTAACATTTTCTTTTATAAAAATTTAAACCGGCATGTTGACGTGACAAGATATTGACTTTTAGAGATTGGCCGAGGTACGGTTACGTAACATTCCGTGCCTACGGAGTAGTTTTAATTCTGGTAAGGAAGTATTTTTTTGGATAATAAATTCTTTCTTACGTAAAGTAGTAAACTTAATATGTATATGAAAAGAGATTACCGTTAGGATTCTCATCTCTACAAGTTCGTTAATTGAATAATTATGGTTCGTAGGATTTTTTTTTGTATATAAGTAGAACTCGATAAGATCCACCCCAGCAAATTTAGCTGCTCCTGAACATGCGCAGTGTACATTAGACTGCCTCGATGATTTTGACAGATATTGTCGCTGAATAGAGTGGTGCCGTGCATCATTCCATCTCTGTCATACAGATTCTGTCATCAACATAATTAGCAAAGGGACAACAATTACAACATTGTGCATTACTTCCGCTGAAAATGTGACGAAAGCTTCGTCTGCGAACAGAGACAGGGACAAATATCTATCAGTCATTCATTTTTACGTCGTTTATAAACAGCAGGAAAAGGGATGGGACCTAGTATTATTATACAGGGTGTCCCAGAATTGGCGCACCATCGCCATGGTACGCTGTTAGGGCATGTCTGGGGATTCCAGGAAAATTGTTAAAAAAAATCCATCTGTTATATTCATTGAGGAAAATGCGAACAAAGTTGCTTAAATTCGGCAACACAGTCTAGGAAAATACTACATAGTCTAGGAAAATAAATCTAAAAATACCATCTATGAGTCTTGATTATACACTTTTGCATGAAATTTTATTGACATTGTTGTCAGCTTATTTATTTTGTAAAATTAAATTGATTATAAAAATGTTATTTGATCATTTAAAAGAAGAAAAATTGGTGACATGGTTTAAGATAGACTGCAGCTTTGTTTCAAGCCATATTTTTCGTTAATACGTGCTGTTGTTTTTAAGGTATATGCGTTTAAAGTTTTGCACTTTGGGGCCTCATATCTTCGAGTCGAGGGTGTATGAGATGGATTTTTTTTTGACAATTTCCTGGGGATCCCTGGGCATGCCCCAACAACGTCCCATACAGGTGGTGCGCCAATTCTGGGACACCCTGTATACACGACAACTTTTTGCGTTCGACCAGTTAAAAAGGAATTAAACCAGTTCTAGGCCGATCCCCGTATCCCATAGCTATAACATTTATTTAATAAAATGTCATGCTGCATTAAATCAAAGATTTTACTCTGATTAAAAAATAAAATTCACACTTTTTGCTTTCCTTCCAATTTTTCGACAATTTTAGTGACGAAAGCTAATATTGCATCTTCAGTCGAACGGTATACAGAATGTCCCAGAATTGGCGAACCACCTGTATGGTACGCTGTTGGGACATGCCTAGGGATCCCCAGAAAGTTGTTAAAAAAAATCTATCTTATCTTTCAGGGTTGAGGGAAGATTGAGGCACCGTCGGACAACCCACTGTGTCTTAACTCAGTCCTTTAAGACGAATTTCTATGTTTTTTTCTGTATCTATAATCTGTAATGTCTTTGTTTAACGTCTTAATAAATGTATTTATTATTATTATAAAATATATATATTCGTATGATAATATAAATACATGTCAAAAATAGGTACAAATGAACATTATAAAATGGAAGATGTTTAATTTCCAAAAGGTATAAGTGATGTTCATTTTATCACGTCCATGGCCGATTTTTATTCTTCTGGTAAAGCATTTACTTCGCGACCGAGAAAAACCATGAAAAGAACTCAGGCATACCAGTGTTGTCAAAATTGTGGTGGTACAATAAATCACAGCGAAAAAGTTACAGCTGTTTCAGGGTTGATATCCAATTCAAAGTATTATAAAATAGGGTTAAAGTTCGATAAATGCGGCAACTCTCTCAAGAAAAGGGCACTTTAAAACCCATCTATGATTCTTGATCTTACCTTTTTTGAATAGGTTACATTGACATTGTTGTCAGCTTCATTTCATGAAAATTTTGTCAAATAGGATTGATTTTAAAAATGTTATTTGGCCATTTTAAACAAATAGTGGAATAGTTTAAGATAGACTGTGCCCTTGTTTTAAGCCATATTTTTCTTCAACATGTGCCGTTGTTTTTAAGATACATGCGTATAAAGTTTTGCACTTTGGGGCCTCATATCTCCAAGGGTATATGAAATTTTTTTTGTCAATTTTCTGGGGATCCCTAGACATGCCCCAATAACATACTATACAGGTGGTGCGCCAATTCTGGGACACTCTGTATATCCTGTAAGATAATAATAATATATTATATATATCATTATCTTTTTGTATGCTTTTTCATATTGAGATTGTACGTTTTTAATTTAAGCAATTATGTTTGAATCCATTTATTATTCAAACTGATTCTTTTTAAAATGTAAGTTTTGATAAATAAATATATTCTTTGGGTTTACTAGTTTAACAATACTTGACAGTAATGTCCGTATGTTAACGTAAAACCACCCTAAGGGTGGGCACAAACACAATAGTGTTTGTAACCCTATGTTCAAGTAGCCAGGCTACTCCAAAGCCTAAGGCTGTCCGGATTAAGAACAAGGGGGACCTATAGCTGTACGTGGGTTCCAAACCACAAGGTTGCGAGCCTTTTTAAAAGCAGTGATTTAGGTTTTTAACTGACTTAATAAAAAAAGAATGAAATGAAATGACTTCGATATGCTACTGGCGCTCTACGGTGCTTGCGTGTAACTTACCGCCTACATCTACCAACTCACTGTTGTTTTTAGTTTTTGAAAAAATTTTGGAGTTGGATAAGAATCCATCATAATAATAAGATTTTCTTGTCTGTTTAATCGAGTTGAGCTGGTCGATTTTCAAGATTGCATATATTTCCGTATCATTATTTGTTGATTTACACGCGGCGTGAAGATCTCTCAACATCCTCTCTTTATAATATAAGAAGTAATCCCTGGTTTTGTATTTGTGATCCTCTTTGGCTTAAATGACTCCAAAAGAAAAACAATTTCCATTTTATCACAAAAGGCATCCAAGAATTTTTTCAAAGTTTTATCAGCACTAGCCTCGACACAGATTAATTCCCAGTTAAGGTCTAAAATCAGTCGCTGAAAATGAGCTATTCTAAAAACATTATTAAATCTCCTAGATAATACCGGTTCTTCTGACGTTGCTAAAAAATGAACCTGTAAGTTCAGGAAAACATTTTTGTGTACGAAGTCCCGTTAATAAATATATTTTTTTTTAGAACATGTGTAAATTGTGATCCGAAAGAAAGCATGGTAAAACAGAAAATATGAATAAATTTGTATCACAATTTACAAAGATGTTATCTATTATTGATTTTTATTCATTAAGAGTTCTAGTAAATTCAAAAATACATTGATTTAATGATTAACTTTCTGCAAAAATCAAACCATAACGACTAAACTAAGAAATGTATAAAAAAAGAAGCTAAGTTGCTCTTTAAAATTTATGGTTTTAAATTTAAATTGGTACTTTTTTTTCTGGTTAACAAGTAAGTACAAAAGTATAGCACTTTCAGCTCTTCACTTTTATTGCTGACTAAAGCGATACCGTTAGCGAGTAGCCAAACTAATTTTTGTGACTTAACAACACTGGACCTCCTAGAAAATAAGGCCACCAGGATTTAAAAAAATAAACATGAGAGTGCGCCGACCTGATAAAATGAAGTATGCTTTGCTACGAATCACTTTTTGTCTGCCAAAAAATGTGACATTTCTCTTGTTGGAATTGTCAATTCTCTAAAAGTCAAAGATATCAATCTTTGATTAAAATATGCCAAGATCACAGGGTAAATTAAGGGTTTAAAATAAATGGCTTGTGGCAATTTTATTTGAATTTAACTGTACATTCCTTTATAGGAGGGTAGCGACTAATAAAATCACTTGTAACTTTCTTTTGTTAAAACATTAATTAATAGACCATACATCATACAAAAAAATTGATTGGGGAAACCATGTAATACCACCAGTGGTTTAGGATTACCAACAAAAATGCTAAAAAAGGCACGTGTTTAACAAAAAACTTTTGTTATAAACGAAAAGTATATGTGTGAGTCGTTTTTTTTTAATCGAGTGTTTAAATTTTGTTTTTTTGGTATTCTTATTTTTTGTGTGTTAAACTGCATTTTAAAGGATATCCACAAACATACCGTTAAAAATTATTTCAGTGACATGCACTAAATACGTAAGCCGCTTTAAAATATTTTTTTTTTAAATATAAGAGTGAAGAGGGCTTCTAAATTGACCGACACGCCCTTCACAGAATAAATAACAGTGTTTAATTTTTTTTAGGTTGGAAAGGAAAATGTTCAACCTGCGTTGTCTCTTTTAAACTACGACCAAAAACTACAACCGGCAATGGAGTTTATTTTTGGCAATGTATTTATATGCAAAGATATGAACGTTGCTAGAAAAATTACTTTTCATGATAAAATAAGGAAAAGGTGTGTGACCCTGGATGGTGACGTAACTGATCCATCAGGTACTCTTAGTGGAGGGGCAAAACAAAAAGGAGGATCTATTTTACTGCAATTACAAGAAATAAAAAAAATTGAGGTACGAATTAGTATACAGGTGGACCATTAATTTGGTACCTTAGACGTATATGGTGAACAGAAATACTTTGAAATTTGGTTTGCATAAGTTTGAAACAATAATCCATTTTTTAAAATATTTTCATAATTTTACAACTTCCGGTTTAACCGGAAATTGACATTACTAACATCCTATTTTTTATTATTGATTTGGATTCTCCCTTAAATTAGGGTAAGTATACCGTTAAAACCCCATCTCAAATGTTAACCGTTTTTTTGAAAAAATTAAATGTAACCGGTATTGTTTCTTAAGCTTAATTAATGTAATTTTTTAACCCCTTTCGATTGGTAATAAATATTTCGAAAACGGTTGAAATTAGGTATAGGGAACCCTAATACCAATCGAAAGGGGTTAAAAAATTACATTAATTAAGATTAAGCTTAAGAAACAATACCGATTACATTTAATTTTTTTAAGAAAAATCACATTGAATTTGTTCAAATTGAATCTTAAATGTTCCACTTCCTTATTTGAAATTTTTGTGTTATTTTCTGTTGAAAAACACTGAGCCTTTTTACGTTAAGAAATGGTAAAAATTGTATTACAAAATCCTTTTTCGTTGTCTAGAAATAAATTTTTTTCAAATTAATTGCAAATAAAAAAAAAATTAAATAATTTTTTTTTTAAAAAACGGTTAAAATTTGAGATGGTGTTTTAATGGTATACTTACCCTAATTTTAGGAAGAATTTAAATCAATAAAAAAATTGGGTGTTCCATATAAAATAAGCGAGTAACGTAAATTTCCGGTTAAACCGGAAGTTGTAAAATTATGAAAATATTTTCAAAAGATGGTTGCAAACCAAATTTCTAAGTATTTCTGTTCTCCATATAGGTCGAAGGTACCAAATAAATAGTCCATCCTGTATATAACATATTTTTTAGATGTCCCCCTTCGTATCTAAATTGACCTGTTCCTTTTTTAATGCATTTGCATTTTAAGAATTTTTAAAGGATGTCTACTTAAAAATTGAACACTGTATACAGGGTCTTTCCGAAAGTCGTTTCAATAATTTAACCCGAGATTCCTTATCCAAAAATAGTTCGATTAAGCCCCATTTACCTGTATCCAAAAGTGCACCGTTTTCGAGATACAGGCTGTTCCAAAACCAAAATGTTTATGTTTTTATACTCCTCGCAGACAAAGTCAAAAACGAGGAGTATATTGTGATTGTTTTGAAAATTCTAAAATCGTCAAAAATCATCCTAGAGCAAAAATTCTTGCAGATTCGTTCGTTTCATCGAATTTTGAACAACTTTCAAAAAATCCGTCCGTCCGTCCGTCCGTCCGTCTGTCCGTCCGTCTGTCACGTTTTTTGTAGACACTCTAACTTGAGAACCAAAGATCCCATCAAGTTCAAATTTTCAGGAAAAATCGTTCTTATTAAAATCTAGGTCAAGTTCGTTATTGGTAAAAATCGGGTGATAACAAAGGGGGCTCCTGCACCCCCCAACTGGACAAAAAATCATATTTCAGTTATTATACAATTTGCAGAATTTTTATTTCGATAATATTAAAACCCTTTTAATTCTTTACAAAAAGTATATTAAAGTTTTTTTTGTCCGGCCCCACCTAGGCCCCCCATTTAAAAAAAACGGCGTATCTTCGTTATTTATCAATTCACAAAAAAAAGTCAGGGCATAAAAATGAAAGGAAATTAAATTCTGTGTTGAAAAGTATTTTTGTTTTTTTTTTGTCAAATTTTTAAGACAAAAAAGGCCAAAAGAAAGGTTTTTAGTGATGAAAAAGTAATTCTAAGTCAGGTAAGTCCAGGCCCAGTCAAGGTGGCTTTGCAAAAAAAAATTAAAACAAAAGCATCTTTCTAAAGCCTATTTAAGTCCTAAACGTCAGTGTCCGAATTAATACTTATTTATGCTCTTCGCTAATAAATCTTTTTTTTTTATAGAAGAGTTAATAGTTTAACCTCTTCGCAGATTTTTTTTATAAAAATAAAAAAATTATTTTTTATTTTTAATTTTATTATTCTCTGACTACCTACTGCGAGGAGTATCCTATTAAATGTCGACATTTTATAAAAAAAACTCTAACAGACTCACTGATCTAACCTATTCACTGACCTAACCCGCTCTAGTTTTACATTACTATTAAATGAAACAACATAGAAAAACAAAATTTGGTATAATTGTCTTACTTTTTATGATCAACACAATGGTCGTAAAGAAAAATCCATAGATTTATTCCATAACCTCAAAATGGGACACCTGCGCCCCTCTTGGGGCATAACTTTTTTTGTATTTGAATTTTAAAAAAATAAATTATTTTATCGGTAAGATACGTTTAATACGAAGAAAATATTATACAACATTTTTTTTTAAAAAACGAACACGTTTTCAAAATTATTCACATTTCATAATTTCATGTGCATTCTGCTTTTTGAAATCTTTTTGACATTTTTTTTTCTTGAAAACTTAAGACTCTTATAAACTAGCGTAAACAAAAAAAAACTAGAATTGGCCCCACAATAGGACACTGGGCCCCCTTTTTGGGGCATCTGACCTCTTTTTGGGGCTCACATATCTTTTTATTTTGTAAAGAAAAGAATACTAGGCCCAGTGTCCTATTGTGGGGTCAATTACAGTTTTTTTTTGTTTATGCTAGTTTATAATAGTTTTAAGTTTTCCAGAAAAAAAAATTGCAAAAATATTTCAAAAAGTAGAATGCAACATGAAATTATGAAATGTGAATAATTTTGAAGAAGGGTTAGTTTTTAAAAAAAAATGTGGTATAATTTTTTCTTTGTAGTAAACGTATCTTACCGATAAAATAATTTATGTTTTTGAAATTCAAATACAAAATGAGTTATGCCCCAAGAGGGGGAACAGGTGTCTCATTTTGAGGTTATGGAATAAACCTATTAGTCTAGTGACTTAGGTGGGTAAAACATCGCTTGAGAGTAGAGCAAAATCCTTTTGGGAATATATTAAGCATATTAAAATAAGTTAATTTTTGATGAAACCCCAGCTGGCAACGGCGACTGGTAGCCCCCCCCTTAAAGTTCTAACCTGCAAGACATTATATTTTATTTTTTTTCTCAACCACTAAACATGCCAGAGATACCATATTAGTATTGTTTTAATTAGAATATGATACCTTATAAAGGCCATATTTTTTAAATTTAAAATTTTGCTTGCCTAAGGCCATATTGACAAAAATATAGTGGGGGGTTGCTAAAATTATATTCATTTATTACTGTAACTAACAACTGGTTAATGCAATTAATTTTTATATTATTTATAATTATTGACTGTTTTATTAGCTAATTATTATTGTATAACATGTCAATATTGTTTAAAAAATAAGGACGCCAGTAGAGGATAAAGAAAGCGCTGCACGTTAGGTTGTTTGATTCTTATAGTAGGGTTTCTTTTCGGGTCTATCGTTCAGTTCGTGTAAACAACTTTGTTAAAGAATGAAACCTGTTTTAAGTTGTTTCAGACCAATAAAAAAAACAATCCCACTTGGTTGGCCAAAAAAATTCCTGTACAGGGGGGATGTAGGGGGCTTTTTAACAAAAATGGCACTTTTTTGTTTTTGGTACCAAACGAATTTTATGATTTGTAGAAATTTAACAAAAAAAATTTAATGTGATAACATTTTTATATTATACAGGGTGTCCGCGATCAATGTGCTTTTTTTTTAATGGGAGATAGCTGGGAAAAATCCAAGACATTTGGTAAAAACAGTTTTTTGAAAAAGTGCCCACCTTCGGAAATAACGGCCTTCAAACATGTAGACTAAAAACCCTTAATCGTAAATATTTACCAAACGATTTCACCAACCATCATGAAAGTTGTACTATCAATAAAGGTAATAAAAAGGGTCATTTTAAACCCATTTTGAAATTTGGGACCCCCTTTAAAATGGGTTAAACACTAGTAGTGTAGATAAAAACTGCATGTAATTTCTTTACCTTTAAGAATTTTGTAATTTTAAGTATTTTTTTAAATACCCCAATTTAAGTAACAACTTTTTTACCACTTGAAATTTCTGAAAAAGTGTACCTTTTACGAATAAACTACCAAAAACACCTTTGATGTACCCCATATTTTTGCATAAGACTAGACTTTCTTTTGAAATTTGTATGTCACTTACCACTGTCACTACATTGAAGTAAGTTTTTTGTCAAATCAACGCAAAATATGGAGTACATCAAAGGTGTTTTTGGTAGTTTATTCGTAAAAGGTACACTTTCTCAGAAAAAGTGGTAAAAAAGTTGTTACTTAAATTGGGGTATTTAAAAAAATACTTAAAATTACAAAATTCTTAAAGGTAAAGAAATTACATGCAGTTTTTATCTACACTACTAGTGTTTAACCCATTTTAAAGAAGGCCCCAAATTTCAAAATGGGTTTAAAATGACCCTTTTTATTACCTTTATTGATAGTACAACTTTCATGATGGTTGGTGAAATCGTTTGGTAAATATTTACGATTAAGGGTTTTTAGTCTACATGTTTGAAGGCCGTTATTTCCGAAGGGGAGCACTTTTTCAAAAAACTGTTTTTACCAAATGTCTTGGATTTTTCCCAGCTATCTCCCATTAAAAAAAAAGCACATTGATCGCGGACACCCTGTATATAGAAAAAATATATTTTAACATGGGCTCTTATGGAAAAATATCAGCTTTAAAGTCAATTCACCACGAATGTTGAATTCTTAATATTATTTAAATAAATGTATCACGCCAAATCGGCCAAACGGCTACAGTTATCAAAAAATTGCTTCCTATAATCGATATTCGTGCTTAATACAGGGTTCTTATGGTTTTTTTATATTTTTGATAAACTCATTATTAAGCTCTATAATTAAAAAAAACTAAAAGATTGTATTGTCGCCACGCTCAAACGCTCAACGCACGATAGTGACTGTGCGAGTGAAACAGACAATCATTCGTGTAGGTGGAACAAGGACAAAAACTCAATTTGCTGTTTTACACATATTTTATTCGTTTTAAGTTAAAAAAAGGTTATTTTAATAAAAAAAGAGTCCGATTTATCATCAAAATCAATTTGATTATTTTTTGTGGTAAAAATTTTATTTCTGCAGTGCGAAAAACATTTGCAACTTTGCATGCATTTTATTTTTCAAGCAAGAGCAATGTTTGGTTGCACAATATAAAAAAAAATACTTATGTGCTTTTATTAAAACTCCCGAAAAATACAGGTATTTGGAACCGTCACATTTTGGGATGCACATGATTATCTATTCGATAAAAGATAAAAGAAGATAATACATAATTACCTACAAACTGGCAATTAATAAATAAAAACAATGCAACACTTTAAGACATAACCTCAACTTTAAATTAAATTATTACAATTTTTTTATTTGTAATTACACCAATAATTTACCCTTACATTTCTCACATTCTACTATTAATTTTCTAACAGGGATGAAATCACCACACCACAATTAATTGAATTCTTCTCTTCTTTAGGTCTAATCATAATAATATGTACATAAAACTTACCTATAAAAATGTTCAACTTTCAAAAACTTTAAATTCTTATTAAATGGAATAATAGTTGTTTTCTGTTTGTCCTTGTTCCACCTACACGAATGATTGTCTGTTTTACTCGCACAGTCACTATCGAGCGTTGAGCGTTTAAGCGTGGCGACAATACAATCTTTTAGTATTTTTTAATTATAGAGCCTAATAATGAGTTCATCAAAAATATAAAAAAAACATAAGAACCCTGTATTAAGCACGAATATCGATTATAGGAAGCAATTTTTTGATAACTGTAGCCGTTTGGCCGATTTGGCGTGATACATTTATTTAAATAATATTAAGAATTCAACATTCGTGGTAAATTGACTTTAAAGCTGATATTTTTCCATAAGAGCCCATGTTAAAATATATTTTGTTTATTTTTTCTATGCTGGGTGTTACCAAATAAGTAGGAAAAAATTCAGGAGGTAATTCCTGAACCCATTTTAAGAAAAAAAGTTCATATGAACATGTGTCCGAAAATTCTTCGTTTTTGAGATACAGCTCCCCCAAAAACCCATAAAAAATCAGTTTTTTCGCTATAATTTCGAAAAGAATGATTTTTTCAAAAAATTTTATAGGACCTATTTGATTTATCTAATTAATAGAAATATTTTGTATATAATATAAAAATGTTATCACATTAAATTTTTTTTTGTTAAATTTCTACAAATCATAAAATTCGTTTGGTACCAAAAACAAAAAAGTGCCATTTTTTGATAAAAAGCCCCCTACAGTCCCCCTGTACAGACATTTTTTAGGCCAACCAAGTGGGATTGTTTTTTTTATTGGTCTGAAACAACTTAAAACAGGTTTCATCCTTTAACAAAGTTGTTTACACGAAAACGAGAAGGAGAAGACTTTTGTATGATTTGAAACTCTACTATTAGGAGAGGGAACTAAGCATTCAACCTCAAACTTTTTTAAGCCAAAGTGGTAAAGATGCGGTTTTTTACATTCAGTTGTAAAAGCCCAGCAGATAAAAAAATATTGCCCATTTTTATTTTGAACCAAGCCCTGTTGCCCCCCGAATAGCCCCTTTTTATGATAAAATTTAGGTTAATTGGATTTACACCAAATTTTGCAAATAAGTGTAATATAACGTTCTCAAAACATTTTCGCAAAAAATGTTGCCTAAAACATTCCTTTTTCCCCTTAATGGCCCCCTTTTATTAAATAAAATATTCAGTTTTAATAGATTAACCCAAGGGTACATTGGATTTACATACAAAATGTTTCAAATAAGTGTAATAGTGTTCTTAAAACATTTTCGTTAAAAAGGTTGCCTAAAGCATTTCTTTGCCCCCTTAATAGCCCCCCTTTATTAAATATAGTATTTAGTTTTGATTTGTTTTCGCAGGATTTTTTGTAATAAACTAAATTATTATTTTTAGAAATGTTTTACTATACAGGGTGTTCCATTTACTCGGAACACACATTGACTTCTTTATTTTAAAACGAGCACCTATAAGATTGTATTGTGTAAAAAGGCAAAAAACTTAGGCGTTATCTTTGATGACGAATTTTCTTTTAATGACACCGTTACTAAAAAAGTATGCTTTGTCACAAATATTTTTTTTTGGTAAAGTCGTTGTACAGGTACAAACATACTTTACCTATGCAGAATGGAAACATAAGCTTGTATTACCCCACTTGGGATTACTGTTGTCCGGTTTTTTACTTCTATTTAACAGTTGAAAATAAAAAGGTTACAGAGGCTCCAAAATGTATGTCTTAGATTTAGTCATAACATCCCTAGGCGGGAACATATTTCGCCCATATTATCTTCACACAATATTTTGAACTTTGAAAAAAGGACTGCTAATATTCATCATTCTTAAGAAAAAACATAACTGCAGTAGCCCAAAATATCTAAGTGAAGACAAGACATACATAACAGAAACTTGCGTGATCTACGCTACGAAATGTTGCCTAAAATATTCCTTTGCTCTCTTAATGGCCCCCTTTTATTAAATAGAATATTCAGTTTTAATAAATCTGCACCAAATTTTGTAGATACATATATGCAAAATGATTTGTTCGGTAGCCTTTTAAAATATTTTTTTTTAACTTTTATTTTAGAGATAACCCTTGGGTTGTCCATCTATCAAAACTGAATACTTTATTTAATAAAAGGGGGCTATTAAGGGGGCAAAGAAATGCTTTTAGGCAACCTTTTTAACGAGAATGTTTTAAGAACGCTATTACACTTATTTGAAACATTTTGTGTGTAAATCCAATGTACCCTTGGGTTGTCTATCTATTAAAACTGAATATTTTATTTAATAAAAGGGGGACCATTAAGGGGGCAAAGGAATGTTTTAGGCAACATTTTTTGCGAAAATGTTTTGAGAACGTTATATTACACTTATTTGCAAAATTTGGTGTAAATCCAATTAACCTAAATTTTATCATAAAAAGGGGCTATTCGGGGGGCAACGGGGCTTGGTTCAAAATAAAAATGGGCAATATTTATTTATCTGCTGGGCTTTTACAACTGAATGTAAAAAACCGCATCTTAATACACTTTGGTCTAAAAGGTTTGAGGTTGAATGCTTAGTTCCCTCTCCTAAGAATCAAACAACCTAACGTGCAGCGCTTTCTTTATCCTCTACTGGCGTCGTTATTTTTTAAACAATATTGACATGTTATACATTAATAATTAGCTAATAAAACAGTCTATAATTATAAATAATATAAAAATTAATTGCAATAATCAGTTGTTAGTTACAGTAATAAACGAATATAATTTTTGCAACCCCCACTAGATTTTTGTCAATATGGCCTTAGGTAAGCAAAAATTTAAATTTAAAAAATATAGCCTTTATAAAGTATTTTATCCTAATTAAAACAATACTAATATGATACTTCTGGCATGTTTAGTGGTTGAGAAAAAAAACTAGAATGGGTAGAAGTTACTCTTCGCAGATGAGTAGCTCGAGTAGAATTCGAAATCGGTAGAAGTTTATGTTAGGTATATTTTTTAAGTCAAAGCTAAATCAATATTTTATATAATTGCTACACATTCTATAGTATACTCTTCGCAAGAAAATTATTATTGGATAATAGTTTCTTTTAAATAAAACAAATTTAAAAAAAATCTGCGAAGAGTGCAAACTATTAACAGAAAACACGAAGAATTTCGTTAACGAAGAAGATAAACGTCAGTTCTGACGTCTCAGAAATTTGAGGTTATTTGTTCTGACAGTTAGTTTTGTTTCTTTGTTTAAAATATTTTTGGCATGGCCATCTTGACTGACGCGTGACGCTATTCGGACTTAGAAGTTTTTTGCTACTAAAATCATTTGTTTTTTGTTTTTTAACCTCACTGTCTACATTTACAAAAAACGAATAAACATTTTTAATAGAAAATTAAATTTTCATTAATTTTGTAACGAATAATTTTTTATGTAGATTAAATAATAACGAAAATAGGAGGTTTTTTTGTGCTGGGGGGAAATTGGGGGGTCGGACAAAAAAACTAACGAATACTTTTTTGTAAAGAATTAAATTTTCGATGTTTTATGTCAAATAATTTTTTTTGTAAATTTAATAATAGTCGCGCTACAATTTTTTTTTCATTTGGGGGGCTTAAAAGGGGGCTTTGTAGTAATCAGATTTTTGCCAAAAACAATAGGGTTCTTCCTCTTATAGGGATCGATTTTTCCTTAAAATTTGAGTTTGATATCGCTTTTGGTATTTGAGATAGCGTGACCACAAGAAACGTGACAGACAGACAGACAGACAGACAGACAGACAGACAGACAGACAGACAGACAGACAGACAGACAGACAGACGGACGGACAAAAAATGAAAATCTTAAAAAGTCATGAAACGCACGAATCTGCAAAAATCTACGACGAAAATTGACGATTTTAGGATTTTCTGATCGATTGCAATATACTCTTCGGACCTAGTCTTGCGAAGAGTATAATAAAATATAATGTCTTGCAGGTTAGAACTTTAAGGGGGGATGAGGGCTTAATATATTCCCAAAAGGATTTTGCTCTACTCTCAAGCGATGTTTTCGGCTGTTTTTGTGGTACAAGGAACTAGACTATATGGGTTTCTCTTTACGACCATTGTGTCGATCATAAAAAGTAAGACAATTATACAAAAGGTTGTTTTTCTATGTTGTTTCATTTAATAATAATGAAAGAAACATAAAAATTTTGGTTTTAGAAAACAGCCTGTATCTCGAAAACGGTGCACTTTTGGATACAGGTAAATGGGGCTTAATCGAACTATTTTTGGGTAAGGAATCTCGGGTTAAATTATTGAAACGACTTTCGTAAACATCCTGTATTTGAAGTCTGTGGTAGGGAGGCGAAATTTTATTTTTGCATGTTACTTTAAAAATGGTATTCTTATCATATAAAACATTACTAATGCAAAAGTAAAAAGGTAGATGAAAAAATGGATTTCACATTACGTATCGGCTTATCCAATTTGTAAATATCTAGTTTTTTTTATTAAAATTCGGTATTTTAAAAACACATTTTTTTAAATGTCAAAAGTACTTATCCCTGTTTGCCCTATCACAGAAGTGTATTATTTAATATAAAGCCAACTTTTATTCACTTCACAAGTTACGATATTAAATACCTGTTTTACAGTTTGGCTTTTGTTTTTAGAATCAACTAAAAGAAGTTAATTTGGAGTTGTCTCAGGTCGAGGCTAAAATTCGCAAAATGAGTGATGATGAAAATAAATATGTAACCATTAAACAACAATTGGAATTAAAAAAACACGAGCTTACATTACTGAAACAAAGGCAACAACAAAGTACATATAATCAACAGCATCAAGAAGTTGAAAATCTCAAAAACCAAATAGGTAAACAGGGTATTCTGTTATCTGTCAGGCCTTTTAAACTAATTTTTTATATTTGCGTTCTATAATATGCACATTATGAAACCCGAAATTTGGTTTTTTAAAGTTTCTGAATTGCTTCATTATTAAACCAAAAATTTTATTTTATTGGTTGGTTTTCCTGATGCAAAAAGATGAATTCTTCTCTTGCAAGGTACTTTTTATTTACGAATTTTACTATTATAATCAATCGGGGGACATATTTTTTTTGTAAAGGAAATAACTAGAAGAATTGGTGAAACGATATCAATGGTTAAATTTTCTCAAAAACGCCTATTCATTCAGTATTAAATAAGTAAAGTTTACAAATGCCATTATTCAATCTGTCTAACTTGAATTTATTTTTTACTTCAAAATGTCAATGTTATGCTATAAAGTTGGTCATAAAAACAAAATTTCATCTTAAGTTTTTAATTAAAAATGCTTTTTAATTAATTAAATGAAGCAAATATAAAAAATAGTAGTAGTATAAAAAACTCGTTTTATAAGGCGTTTTTTATCACTTGTCCATTGGAAAACTCGCCGCTGCGCGGCTCTTTTTCCAAACCTGGACGCGTGCTAAAAAACGTTCCTTATAAAACTCTATGTTTTAATATACTATTAAGCGTTTTACGTCACCATGAGTTACCTATTTTAATGCCCATTAACCTTGGCAGGCTTCTGTTTGCTCGTTATCACTAACCATTTTTCAGGTTGCTTTTTAAAAACTAAAAAAGGGCATTTCGGTTATTATTTATATGGCCATAAGATTTTTGTTTTTCAGGGGTTGTTTTTAAAACTTTAATATTATTTAAAAACTTTTTTGTCGGCAATCAAATTCTGTAAAAAAAAACTCTGTAACATTTCGTTCCCTAAAAATTATCTTCATGCTATATTTTTCTATGTACTACTACAACAATACCTGGCACTTTTTTAACAAAAATCTGTAAGGCCCCCTAAATAAATTACGAGCTCATAAATTTTGCGAAATTTTAAAAATAATCACTTTGCAAATCTATACTATTATCAAAGGAATCTGGAGAATCGTTTTACTTAGCGATCTAATTTTTTGTTGATATCCGTTAGATTAGCCTATGGCCATTAAATGTGTTGTAAGAAAAATTAAGTTTTTTTTCACTTAGTAAGGGGTATTTTGGGCACTTTAACTCTACAATAGGATTGATAATACCTTTTTCTAGAGGAACTAATGCAAAAAGAGAAGATATGTAAAGAAAAATCAGAAGAACTAAATAAAAAAGCAAAGTCACTAGAAATCAAAATGAAGGACTCTAAGGGATACAAAGAACAACAATTAAAAGAAGCTGAATTAGAAATGAACAAATTAAAAAAAAAGGCCGATATAAGTCGAAAAGAATGGACTCACAGAGAACAAGACTACAATACTCTTAATTTGGAAATAACAGAGTTAAACACAGGAATAACCAATATTCAGCAACAAATTATAACAACACAAGAAGCTATAGAAAAACTTAAAAGTGAACTCGAGGAACTTGTGAAAAATAATTTAGAACTTAAAGTAAGTAGGTTTTCATATTTATCGTGTCCTTGTAATTTTCACAAACAAACAGTAGAGATAATGAATAAATTAAATTACCATATTTTCTTTAATTTAACTTTTTAAGACACAAAACACAATATTTCTGCTCACAATTAACTATTATTATGTTGTTTTAATTATTTTTTTGAAATTTATAATTACAATAGCAAGAAGTGAAAGTTTTACAAGAACTATTTAAAAAAGAAAAAAGTGCCATTACTGAAAAAAATAAAGAAATTCAAAAAAAAGTCCACAAAAAGGAACAACTAATCAAGCAAAACACGGAATTAGAACTTGAAATTAAGAAGTTTGTACATGAAGTCAAGAAGTTAAAGGACGATTATGAAAATTTAAAAACAAGGGTGAGTATCTTAATTTCAAAATTTTTATGATATAAAGAAGAAGTTTACAATTTTTATTTGTTTGTGGCTTTGCCACTTTGCACTCGGCATAAGAGATTCTGCATTGACATTTAAAAGAAGTTTCCATTTATACTAGATTTTCGTCTTTTTGCTAATTTGTTATTTTTGATTTTAGGAAAAAGAAATAGCTAAAAAATTAAAAAAAGAAGACCGATATGTCCAGGAAGGGGGTAAATTAAGTGACAAAGAAGGCAAAGATCTTGAGAGAAGAATTCGAGAAATGCAAGATACAAAAAATAAGTTGGGTCGAAAAGTGAACACCAAAGCTCAGACAATGTACGAACAGGAAGAAAAGCAATATAATGAGATTTCTAAGAAAACAAGAATTGTTGAAAGCGACAAAAAGAAACTTATACAAGTTATGGCTGAATTGGACGAAAAGAAAAAGAGTTCCTTAAAGTTAGCTTTTGAACAAGTCTCCAAGGATTTTGGATCCATATTTGGCACATTACTTCCAGGGGCTAATGCCAAGTTAACGGCACCAAAGGGATTAACGATTTTAGAAGGACTTGAAGTAAGTAATTACATTATTAAATATATTTTCGTTTCTCGATTTTACAAAATAAGCCCGCGTTTAGTTTGCTGTGTGGTAAATAGTGGGTAAAAATAAAGACATTAAGTCTATGCTGTTGTTTTTACCTACTACACGTCATATGTGAATTTAACAGTACATACATACAGTTGTCAAACCGACTGCCCAGAATAACGTTGTTCTAACTTTATTTTTTTTTAAAATCTGGAAAATAGTCTAGAATGTTTAGAAATCATATTTAGAGCATTCTCATACTATTTTTAAAATTTAAAAAAAATGGAGTTAGAACAACGTTACTCTTGGCAGTCGAAATGTCAAATTTCTTTATGTAAATTTGGTATTGGTCATGTTTGTTTGCTTCATTCATTTTCTTCTAATCATACTACTAACAATAGTTTTGATTTTGTTAACAAATGCCTAATAAATAATGTCAATGTCTTTTTAAACATTCTGAATAAAGAATGAGAACAAAAAAAAACAGTCTCATTAATTTCGATATTATCATTAGCTGGTCAAATACACGTGTGTATAAAAAAATGTACTGTTATAGCTTCTTTTAAATCGTCAGAAATGTTAACATTATACGTATGGTTGTAAATAAAACAATTTTTTTCGTTAAGTGGTTAATAAGAAAAAGTAACGCCAGCAGACTGTCGGATTTCTTTATAGTTGTCTAAATAAAAAACAAAAATCTGTAAAAATGTTTGTCCTACGATAAAAATTGACGTTTAAGGTTTAATGTAACGTAGTAAACAGACATAATTATTTTTAGGTTAAAGTATCGTTGGGTGGAGTTTGGAAAGATAGTCTAACAGAACTTAGCGGAGGCCAAAGATCTCTAGCAGCTTTATCACTTATCCTAGCCATGCTTTTATTCAAACCTGCACCTTTGTACATCTTAGATGAAGTGGATGCCGCATTGGATTTGTCGCACACACAAAACATTGGAAATATGCTTAAAAGTCACTTTAAAAAATCTCAGGTAATGTTTATAGCAAATTGCTTGTTTAAGGGAGAAATCGTCCTTAATAATAATAACAAGTAGGAATGGGCGATTCCCAGAAACTTATTTATGTTTAATAAATAGTTCCTGGCAATGATTTAAAGAAAACTTTGTCGAAATGTTTATCGGAACTTATTTTAGAATATCTATGTTCTCCAAACAACGAACGATCCACAAAATTTTACCCCGACTCTTGCCAGGTTAATTTTTAAATTTTTACATTGTTAAAACATTTTGAGCTCTGCTTACTTTGCTATAAATCGATCTTACCAAGCGCTAAAAAACGCCTTATAAAACGAGTTTTTTTTATTTGCTTTATTTAATTTATTAAAAAGTATTTTTAATTTGAATTGACTTAACTTAAAATTTTATTTTTATTGGATTGGCAACATTGACATTTTGAAGTAAAAAGTAGGTCGGGTGATAAACAAGCATCGCTTCCCATTCGCTTCGTGTAGTTTGTATGTGAACGTTAGATGACCACATTCTCGAGTCATTGCATCGTCAGGGTAGGTCTTAGTCTTGCATATTGCGCATAGTATTCACATCACACGATAGCTTTGTTTGGTCCAAAACAGTGGAACAGCAATTTCGCGAATAGCTACCCTGGGTAGCTATTTGCGAAATTCACTTCACGTTCCTCGGTGTTAGATTGTGACGTTTGACATTTATACAGTGAGAGGCAAAAGTCCCCCCCCCTGGCCTTAACTTTTGAACGGTTCGAGATATTGATTTCCAAAAAATTTTAGGTTAATTTACACAAAAAAAACTACCTTTTGACGAAATTGGTTTTTCAAAAAATAATAACCCCCACATAGGGGGACTATCGACTTAATTTTATTAAATGTAAAGGGGGGTCAAGTGACCCCTCATTTGAAAGCTATTTTTATTTTTAACACAATGGTGTTTACCAATTTAAGATATATTTATTATTTTTTTGGCTAGGAGCTTCTCAATAAAAAGAACGATTTCCTTAATAAATGCAACAGTGTAAAAATAAAACTATTTGAAATTAGGTAAGGGTGCATGTTTTTCTTTAATTAAAAAAAATATGTAATATTTTTTTGTTAAAATGTGTTATACCCTGTGTCCCAACATAAAATACAAAAAATCAAAACCTTATGCTTCTTAATAATTTTTTTTTAATTAATTTTATTTTTTAACCCTATTTTACTTCGTTTTTTTGAAAAGAAATTATTTTGGTAGGTTATTTTAAAAAATTTGTTATAAGACATACTAACAAAAAAAAAATTATTAATATTTTTAAATAAAAAGAAAACATACACCCCTACTTAGTTTGGATTCACTTAAGTCTTTTATTGTTGAATTTATTACGTAAAACAGGATTTTTGTGCTTTATTTTAAAACACACAGTACAATAGAACTACTGAATCAATCTAAAATTCGTAAACGTCATTGTCTTGGAAATAAAAATAGCTTTCAAATGAGGGGTCACTTGACCCCCCTTTACATTTAAAAAAATTAAGTAGATAGTCCCCCTATGTGGGGGTTATTATTTTTTGAAAAACAAATTTCGTCAAAAGGTAGTTTTTTTAGTGCTAATTTGCCAAGAATTTTTTTTAAATCAATATCTTAAACCGTTCAAAAGTTAAGATGGGGGGGGGGGGGACTTTTGCCTCGCACTGTAGAAAGAGAATATATTCGCATTTTAACACCGAGCAACGTGCAGTGAATTCCGCAAATAGCTACCCAGGGTTGCTATTCGCGAAATTACTGTTCCACTGCTTTGGACCAAACAAAGCTATCGTGTGATGTGAATACCATGCGCAATATGCAAGACTATAGACCCATAGATGCAGAAACATAAAATACATTTTTACTTTTATTTAAAGTTTTAATGTATGTTTTTTCTAAAGGAAAATAAAAAAAAAGAATTTTGCAAATTATAAATCAGATCCGGAATCATATCTTGCATGCTTTTCAATAAAAAAATTAACAAAATTAAAACAATAATGGTCGTGGAATTAAATTTTACTCCAATCAAATAATTTTAAACTTATTATCTTCTTTTTAACGCTGCTGCTTTAAATTCTCGTTAATAAAATTATAATCACATTTTTTTACCCTATCTAAAACTAATCAATTATAAGGGAAATACGGCAACCCCTTAAAATATGCGAAAAGTGAAAAATGATTTATTTAAAAAAAATAATACATCGAAATGTGGTTTTAATCAGTCAAAAAAACAAAAAATAGGTGTAACCCCACCAATACTATCGAAAACTGTATACTATTTGGGTACGTCAATTTCCTCTAGCTTAAGTTTAAAAAAAAAGTTAAATTAAAAATTATAAAGTTAAGTAAAAAATTACCACCAATTTTACCCCGGACCCCCAAGCCCCTTTAAGTCGACGCCACTTTAATTGATTGATTTAAACTGCTCCTATCGTAATTTTAAAACAAATAGAAACAATTGAGGAGAGGTAGAAGGTAAACAATTAAAAATCGAAATAATAGTTTTATAAAGTAATATTATTACCATTTAAACCAGCAGAAAAATAATAATTTTACTCAAGACTTGTACACTTGATACAAAAACTACTATTATATAACCCCATTGATTGACTAATCTAACCCGCTTTTGTTTTTATATTTTAGTTTATTATCGTATCTCTAAAAGATGGAATGTTTAACAATGCAAATGTGCTTTATCGGACCAAGTTTGTTGATGGCGTTTCCACTGTTTCAAGGACTACCAACAAAAGTTGAAGAAAACTGAAAACAAATAGTTTTTAATTTATGGTCTAATAGCTTACTTTAAATTTAGTCTTTTTTCCAATGGTAACAGTTATTCAATTAATTATCCCCAACATCAATTGCAACTAAAATTTGCTAATGCAGGTTTGTGGCTTCCACCCCTAGGAATATAAGGGTGAAAAATTGTCAAAGTTGTGTCAAGTTTTTAATTAATTTGGCATAATTTAATTATATTTCCTATGGTTGTTTCGTTGATATGCCATTTTTTATGAATACTCTAAATAAATAAGCAGAAATTAAGAAATTAATGCTAAATTTATTAAAACAAATTTGACACTTTTTGACAGTGTACCATTTTTATGTGAATTTACCTGTACATACAGGGTGTCTCAAAATGGGCGCCCACGGACCCCAAGGCGTGGTAGAGGGACACAAACGATTTACAAAATCAGTAACGAAAACTTTTTGTGCAGCCCCATTCCAAAGATATGGGGCTTCAAAGGTACAAACTTTGCACCCTTATAGCGACTTTCTTAAATAATAATAAAACATAATTTACTTAATTATTAAAATACAGGTACCCCAGTTATTTAAAACATTCAACCTCGGAATTTTGAGAAACAAGCTGAATTTTTGCATACGCCTTTGTTTTGACATTATAAGAGTTGTCTCAAAAGTCCTCATTGATACCGTGTGAGCTAAACTTTTTACGCGGGGTCAAAGGTCGCGAAAAACCGTTTTTGGCCAATAACTTTTTTCCTGTGCGTCCAATGCTATTTGGAGTTATTACCAAAATTATAGAGCATCAATTTTTCTACAAATTGGATTTTGGCTAAAATTTTTATCATCAGCCCTTATCCAGATAGAGGGGGTATAACGTAGCGACTACCCCATATTTCAAATGACGCTAAAATGGTGACATTTAATAATTATACAATTTCCTTTCACAAATTTATTCTTTGGGACTATATAAACCATATAAGGGGGACAACCACTTGTTTCATCCCTGGGGGGCTAAAAGCCAACCCCCTTTTTCTAAAAATAGAGCATCCTTTTGGGGAGCCCCATTAAGCGATATACCCGAACAAGGTACCATTTTCTACTAAATGATTATATATAAACCCATTTTTAGAAACACTACCCCATTGGTCCCATACTTTTTCCAAAAAAAATTATTTAAGAAAAAATTACATGGACCTCATTTCATCATGGTATAAATTTGTCTGTAGCATGTTTTTTACATAACTCGCGACTGATATGGTTACTTTTGTCATTAATAAGTTATAATAATTACTTTTTTTTTTTTGGGGAGGGGGTAAGTGTGCAACTTTTTTTTTAGGGGGGTAGAAATTTGTCCATGGTATGCTTTTCATATAATTTGAGGTAACTGAAGTCATTTCTGATAAAAATAAGAGACTTTATTTAACCTAACTTGAATAGGGTGGGGAGAAATGGGGTGATTTTTTTAAATTCATTAATAAATCCATGCATGGTATGCTTTTCTGGTAAATCGTGGCAGCATAAATCATTTTTGGTATTAATAAGTTGTTATATTTGTTTTTTTTTGTGCGGGGTGGGGGTAAGTTAAATTTTTTTTTTATTTGGGTTAGAAATTCGTCCATGGTATGCTTTTCATATAATTTGAGGTAAGTAAAGTCATTTCTGATAAAAAAATGCCAAAAATAATTTCAACTGCCTCGATTTACCTGAAAAGCATACCATGCATGGATTTATTAATAAATTTTAAAAAATCACCCCATTTCTCCCCACCCCATTCAACTTAGGTTAAATAAAATCTCTCATTTTTATCAGAAATGACTTCAGTTACCTCAAATTATATGAAAAGCATACCATAGACGAATTTCTATCCCAAATAAAAAAAAAATTCAACTTACCCCCACCCCGCACAAAAAAAAAACAAATATAATAACTTATTAATACCAAAAATAATTTCAGCTGCCTCGATTTACCTGAAAAGCATACCATGCATGGATTTATTAATAAATTTAAAAAAATCACCCCATTTCTCCCCACCCCATTCAACTTAGATTAAATAAAATCTCTTATTTTTATCAGAAATGACTTCAGTTACCTCAAATTATATGAAAAGCACACCATGGACGAATTTCTACCCCCCTAAAAAAAAAGTTGCACACTTACCCCCACCCCAAAAAAAAAAAGTAATTATTATAACTTATTAATGACAATAGTAACCATATCAGTCGCGAGTTATGTAAAAAACATGCTACAGACAAATTTATACCATGATGAAATGAGGTCCATGTAATTTTTTCTTAAATAATTTTTTTTGGAAAAAGTATGGGACCAATGGGGTAGTGTTTCTAAAAATGGGTTTATATATAATCATTTAGTAGAAAATGGTACCTTGTTCGGGTATATCGCTTAATGGGGCTCCCCAAAAGGATGCTCTATTTTTAGAAAAAGGGGGTTGGCTTTTAGCCCCCCAGGGATGAAACAAGTGGTTGTCCCCCTTATATGGTTTATATAGTCCCAAAGAATAAATTTGTGAAAGGAAATTGTATAATTATTAAATGTCACCATTTTAGCGTCATTTGAAATATGGGGTAGTCGTTTCGTTATACCCCCTCTATCTGGATAAGGGCTGATGATAAAAATTTTAGCCAAAATCCAATTTGTAGAAAAATTGATGCTCTATAATTTTGGTAATAACTCCAAATAGCATTGGACGCACAGAAAAAATGTTATTGGCCAAAAACGGTTTTTCGCGATCTTTGACCCCGCGTAAAAAGTTTAGCTCACACGGTATCAATGAGGACTTTTGAGACAACTCTTATAATGTCAAAACAAAGGCGTATGCAAAAATTCAGCTTGTTTCTCAAAATTCCGAGGTTTGGTGTTTATTTTAGCGTATATAACTGGGCTAAGGGACTAAAACCAATCATTTATTGCAAAATTTCGGTCCAATGATGATTATTTCCCATAAAAAATTAATTTTAATTTTTAGAATATTACCCCAAAATCTATGCGGCAACATTGTCTTACCTTTTGATTTTGATTAAAGTTGCCATGCTCGTAACTAAGGGAAACTGAGCATAAATTTTATTTATCAGTGATAAGTGTCATTAATTTATTGTTTGCGTCAATTTTTAATTCAAGTTTTTTTAAATAGTTTCTTTTAGTAACAAGAAATATGGGAATACGAATCCACAGCATTAAGTGCCCCTATAACATTCCTTTGAGAATAAAGCAGATTTGATCCAAATTGTAAAGGTGTTTAGTTTGGAGTAAAGATCCTTAATAAAAAGATACGCCGATACTAGGCAGCTTTTGATTGGTTGACACCTTTTGCCCACTTTACAGTATGGCCAAAAACTTACATTTTGTCATTTTGACAATTTAATTTCGGTTTTAAATGCTAAAATATTAAAAATCTATTTTTAACCACAGATAATAAAAGTTTTTAAATTTTAGACCTTCCTGTGAAATGGGCAAAAAGTCATAGAATAAACTAATGTTAAACAATGGTTAAACAAAATAGGAGTTTACTTGATAAATAGTTAAACAATGGATATCATAGAATAACATCGTATTGGCGCTACTTTGTTTTAAAGGTACTTTAGTTTGGAGCAGCATCAGAAATTTGTAATATTTGAATGAAATAAGTTCCAATGTGAGCCCCAATGCAGAATTACAATCATTCCCCAAATGAAGAACCTCGTGAAGAACAATAATTGATGTGTTACCAGAAAAGTCTAAACTTATTTTGTTATGGCCGTAATTTTTAACAGTTTTGTTGTTATTTCGAACATACATTAGTTTTTAACAATATGATTATATTGATTGGTTACATTTTATAAAGAAAGAAGTTTAAAATGCAGGTATTCGAACTATTTTGTATTTTTTAAATTAAAAATAAACATTAACCTATTTCCTAATGCCAAATTGAAGGTTCATGTTTGCTCACCTACTAACTTAATTTCTTTAAACTAAGCGGATTTAAACTAACAGTGTTGCCAAACTTTGCTAAGTTTGCAGCCCCATATTTTTGAAATGGGGTCCCCAATAAAATTTTTGTGTCTGATTTTGTATATCGTCTGTGTTCCTCTACCACGCCTCGGTGTCCGTGGGCGCCCATTTTGAGACACCCTGTATAAGCACGGACACATACAACCTCCTTTACAGCCTAGCCAACACTTTATTGGAGGTAGTGGGAATCGAACCCACTCAGGCTACCTTGCAATTTTCAACCGTCAACGGCTTAGACCGCTCGGCCATGCCTGTGTTTTTCGCTATTATATTAATGAAAGCAGAGCCTAACAACCTGTAGTAGCATATCTTAGTCAAAATTTAAGTTGGGGGAACGTTCAAATTTTACTTAGTTTGATTGGACTAATAAGCACATTAAAATTTAAATGTCTTGTGTGTAAGTAAAATGTAAGTTATGGCAATTTAGTCCAAAAACAACTTAGTTACTTACCGTTTAAGCTAACATTTTTTTTTTGAGCATAATGAGCATCAAAACAAAAAATAAAATTTTAGTATTTGGTAAAAGCACAATGTAATTACATTTTTTGTCTCTATTTTTTTACTTTTTTTCTTGGAAATAAAATGCATTTTAATATACGATACCTTTAACTCATGCGGGAACACTTTCTTCTCGACCTAATTGTATAAAATACTAATATTTATCGCAATTTAACAAACGCCTTAATAAGGTGTTTTTTTTATCCACAACGTAGATATTTATTTAAATTAATAATTGCTAATACATATAAGCAAATCTCTAAGGTATTTAAAGAGGTTTATTCCAAATAAATAATTGCTTTTTGACTTATAATCTAAGAAATAGGTAAATTCTGTTCCATTACTAATGTAAAAAGTACATAGTACCTTTTAAACTCCTTTTCTTAAAATTTTTAATATGGGATCCCAATAAAATTGTTGTTGTGATTTTGAATATTTTTCAAGATTTTTTTTTAATTTTGATAGTTAGGTCGACCTGTGACATTTTTAACTTTTTTTAATTTAATTTTACTCTGACAAATTTTCGAATTTTTACACAAATATAAAAGTTTGATTAGGTTATGAAAATTTTCATTATCTTTTTACAAAAGTTTTGACGGTGTTTAAATCGTTTACAAAAACTACACAAGTATAAAAATAATTTTAATATTTATTAATTTAAAGTTGATTGAGATAGGAACAAACTTCCGTCCACATGGGAATCTACTATCTTTTGAGCTCTTCCCTTGTAAATTGACCTGTGTGCTCCTAAAATATGTTTTAATGGCTGCTCTAACTGCACAACATTTTTTCCTAAGAGTTGTACCACATTAAATAATAACTTTCCAAACTGTTTATTATTTGAGTTGTTATCAACACAATTAGACATAAGTTCCACTATTTTCTTAAGAGAATCAACATCCACATGATTATTTAAAAGAGCTTCAATTGTAAGGAGACTGGTTATCTCTGGATGGTGACAATGCAGTAAAAATTCCCTAAAAAAAAAGAATGTCATTATAAGCATTTATTAGAAATAGATTAGAACATCATTAAAGAGGGCTTGTAGTGGACATAACATCTTATCTATTTACCCTCATGCCATACGATAAATAAATAACTAAAAGTACACGTCTACAAGTTGTTCAAATTAATAATTTAAAATCCGCGAAGAGTGCAAACGACATTTTAAAATATCAATTTTAACGTTATGATTTTAGAAAATTGTGAGAAACAAAAAAGTTACGACAATCTGCACTCCGGTTACAGGTGGTAACTTACTTTTGGAGGGGGCTGCAAATGTCAAGACAAGTTTGAAAGGGGTATCTTTATTGCAGCTAATGATTTCATCAATTTTATTATGTTTTAATGAACTATTTTTTGACTAACTAAACATTTGTTGCCCCCCTATTTTAAATTTTATTTTGCCCCGTCTACATTTTTTTTTATGAACAAAATAATTTTTTTTTTTAAACTGACTTCATTCTGGAGATAAAAAAATATTCAACCGTGTACCTACCTAAGCAAAGTGATTTTGAACAAAGGTTTTGTCAAAACCACGTATTGCAAAAAAATGTCCAAAAAAACTTGTTCCTTACTTTGAAGAGTTAATAACAAAATCTCTATTAATTTAGATCGAAACTTCTCACACAATTTTAAAAACACAGCTTGTAAATTTTCATTGTAATTGGCGATCATCTGCAAAAAAAATTGAAGTTATTAATTTCGTTATTGCACATTATTCAAGTTATGTTGTACAGGTGTCCCACGTAAGATGACCCAACCCCTTATCTCAGGAACTAAAAATGCTAGCAAACATTTTTTTTCGCAAGATTGTTTGTAATGAACAAAATTTTTAAAAATGTTGTTCATTACGAACAATTTTGCGAAAAAAAAATTTTGCTAGCATTTCTAGTTCCTGAGATAAGGGGTTGGGTCATCTTCCGTGGGACACCCTGTACCTAATACCTATAAAGACTAAAGAGTGTCATCAAAAAATTAGCAATTAGAGACAATGTTATTTGTTGATGACAGTATTTGTATGAGAGAGATGAAATGATGTATGGCGTATGCATCTAATCTATGGATATTATATTGTCAGGCCGACGCACTTTCTTGTTCATTTTTTTTTAATCCTTTAGGCCTTATAATCTAGATGGTCTATTTTTGTGACGTCAGCAAAATGCATTGTTAGTAAGTCTACTCGATAACAATGACGCAGTAGTTAGCAATAAAAGTAAATACCTACGTTAGGAATTAAAAGTTCCTTTACGAAACATTGCATCAAATTTTCCTTGACGTCAAATTCGCAAAATGATTCACCGAAAATGGCCATTTGATCTCCATTTAATGCTTCTATCAAAATTTTAAAAACACCTTTTAAAACGTGTTCTGAGCATGTTTTTAAGATTTCTTGAATATGTTCGGGAATGATACCCAGTCTTTCTAAACATTCTGTTATTTCAGACGATAAGTCCTCAATGCATACACCATCTGAGGTATTTGCAGATGGTATATGAATACACGAAACTTGGGAAGTAAATGTGTTTAGGAGTTGCTCTTGACTGCAGCTTCGTAATTCTTCATCGTCGCTTATTTCTATTACGTCCGAATTTTCTAGCAAACATATTTCCTTTTTTGATTCTAGATAAGGGTCCTAAAATAGAAAAGAAGGTAAAGGTTGGATTTACACCAACCTTTGCAAATAGATGCAAAACAAGACAAGACTCTTTTTTTTTAATGTATATTCTTTTTTTTCCAAATGGCATGATGGAATTAAATTATGTGATAAAACAGCTTTGTTAAAATAAAAATCGGTACACTTTTTAAAATAGGCACACAGGGTGGAAAGTTTATTTGGTACGTATATGGAGAACAAAAATACTTAAAGATTTGAAATTTGGATTGCATAAGTTTGAAATAAAGATCCATCTTTTTAAAATATTTTCATAATTTTACAACTTCCGGTTTAACCGCAAACTTACGTAACTTGCTTATTTTACATGGGACACCCTATTTTTTATTATTGATTTGGATTTTCCCTTAAATTAGAGTAAGTATACCGTTAAAGCCCTATCTTAAATGTTATCCGTTTTTATTCCCTTTCGATTAGTATTACTTTTCCCTATAAATATTTTCAACCGTTTCCGACATATTAAATAATTTTTATCAAAATATTTAAAAAAATTTATGCATGTTCTATGATCCAGCACAGAATGATTATTTTTTTATTTCTGTGCCCAAATTTGGACATTTTTAAACAAATACTAAGCGTTTTGTACTGAACCATAGATTAGATTAGATTTATTTCGTCATCAATAAAATACATGACACGTTAAAAAAGACTAGTAAGAATACAAATAAATAACTAAATAAGTACATTTAAAATACATTATATAAAATAAGAAAACATAGCTAAATATAAATTTAAAAATAATTGGCACTGTCATCGTTTAGAAATTCCATAATACTATAGTAAGACCCTTCTATTAATATATTCTTCATTATTCTTTCGAAATTTTTTGTATTTAAATCTCTTGTTGATTTTGGTATCTTATTGTATATCTTCGTAGACCTGCGGGGTGATTACGGAATATCGCTTCGTACGAAACCTAATGGTCTTCTTATGTAGGTTTCGTACGAAGCGATATTCCGTAATCACCCTGCAGTAGTCAAAGGAATTCTGCGTAATTTTCTTCTTATATAGCGGTATTATAATGTCTGTTTTATTCCTTGTATTAAAACTGTGGACGTTACTGTGCTTTGGGAGACAACTTTTATTTGCATGCATCTGCTTTAAGGTTTGTAGAATATATACACAAGGTAAGGTAAGTATTTTTTCTCTTCTAAATACAGGCTTGCAAGAATCGCGAGATTTTATAAAAAAAATTAAAATATTTTTATACAAATTATTTATTATTTCGAAAAAGGTTAAACATAGGTATAGGGAACCCCAATACCAATGGAAAGGGGTTAAAACATTGCATTAATTAAGCTCATGAAACAATACTGGTTACATTTAATTCTTTCAAGAAAAGTCACTTTGAATTTCATCAAATTGAATGTTAAATGTTTTACTTCCGGTTTAAAATTTTTGGGTTATCTTCATTTTAAAATCATCTTTTATAAAAAAGTGGTGAAAATTTTATTCCAAAATCTATTATCGTTTTCTAGAAATAATTCTTTTTCAAAATGATTGCAAATGAAAAAAAAAATTTAAATATTTTTTTGTAAAATAACGGTTAACATTTCTGTGGCAAAAAGGCTATACAGTCGCATTCATACAGTACGAAAGGTAGTTAATTGACTTTTATGTTGGTAATTGACAGTGACTTTTTTCATTTTTTACCTGAGTAATTGGTAGGTGATTTTGAGGTTAGGTTTTATGTCAATTTAAAATTTTAGGTTACAATTTAATGTCACAAATTTTTTAATTTGTGACATTAAATTGTAACCTAAAATTTTAAATTGACATAAAACCTCAGTGTCAGTGTCAGTTTTCTGACACTTTAATAAAATTTTATTTAATTTATAACAAAACATTTTTTCATGGTTATAGTTTGTTAATTCCGTGGTTTTCTAATGAATAATAAGGCGTCAATAAAGCAATCTGCCGAATCTTATCAGTTTCTAACGTTTTAACTTCTTGGAGCCAGAATCTTCTCTATTTTATTTTTGGTCGTCCTTATGCGTTTGTTACTTTGTTTTATTTTTGATATTCCTTATGTGTTTTGTTACTTTGTTAGTGTTATTAAACTCTCACAAGGTACATTTTCAAATCCATTTTAACCTATACGCTAAGTAAGTATCTCATTTTATCGATGTGCGCGCCACCTACGTGACTATCGATAGTTCCGCATCGCACACTTGACTACGCGTTGACGTAAGGTTGTCAAAACTAAAATTTCAAACTTTTAAACTGAAAAATGTCTGATAACATAAATGTTACAACACAAGATGCCATTTTCAGAGTGTGAATGTTTCCAAGGATTTCCATTTTTACTAAAAATAACTACAGTAGTACGTCGAAGTAAATAAGAATTTTGTAATTAACATAAAGAAAAACATATCATAAAAGTACTTACAGTGTTCGTCCCACGCCGATCTTTTTCCTAGGGCATTTTTGGAAAGTGGTAAAATGCAATATTTTTACCACAGCCCCGGGATTTGCAATCTGGAACGCAACAATTGTGACCACATTTTCTTTTTTGCGGCATTTTATTTAAATTTTAAATAAATGACATTTGAACGACAGAAGTTTATCTTAAGATCATAGAACCAGTTTCGTCACTATCTATGAACTTGACTATCGATAGTTCGTTTTTGGGGGCGCCACTAGAGATACTTATTTAGCGTATTGCGCAGTGTCTTCAAAAATATGTATTTAATTTGCTTCTATTCCAAGATGTTAGTTATATTATTAATCTCCCTTATACATTTAACTTTTCTTTATCTTAATCCATAATGTTTCACACTTTTTTGCCATTAATTTTTCAGTTTTTAATTCGCGACTATTTTTAATTGACGTTAGATAGACAGTTGTCACAAACAAATAAACAATAGTATATTACTACCGTGGGTGGAAAGAGTTTCATTTCTGAAGAGAAAAAGATGGTTTACCAAGACGCGTAGCGCCGCGGTAAACCATTTCTCGAGACAGAAAGGAAATTTCCACCGAGGTTAGTATACTATTTTATTTACAACTGCTTACATTTATGTTTAATTTTAAAAAGCTTTAATTTTGCAAATTAATATTATTCATTTTTAACAGCTTAGTTAACATGATTATTTTTTTTTAATTTATTACCTTGGTTACATTACAATTGCTAGACATTGAAGTAAAAAAATAATTATTTTTAATTTTCAAAAAACGTCATTTCTAGCATTATTTTAAAGTCTTAAACCAACTAATATTAAAAAAAACATAATGTCGGATAGTGATGATGAATGTACAGAATTGAAAGAGTGTGCTCAAAAGGCCGAAGAGGATTTGCTCCCTCAAGAGTTAAATCCGACTTGTTTTCATTACCCAGGCGGAAAGTAGTTACTTTCCGCCCGGGTGGAAAGTGACAGCTTAATAAAACCAATAAAGTGACATTTTCTAACTTTTAAAGAGTCAGAAATGTCATCATTTCATATGCAGTTGTAAATAAAAGATAATTACAATACAGGACAGTAATAACGGAGTATCACACGAAGCGATATGGGAAGTTTGACATTTGTTGGGAACTCGAATCTCTTAAAACTAAAATACATATTACCGAGAACTCATGCGATTTCCTCCATATTTTATAATTTACCAATTAAAACAAGGAATTGATGGTCGATTGGTCTTGCGCACTTGATTGTATGTCACTGATGGGCAATTTTATTGTTAAAAATTAAAAAATCGGCAATTTTCTCCTATTCATAGAAATTATAATTTATATTTCTGTTTTTTTGATGTATCTTGAGTAAAATTATTATTCTTCTGTTAGTTTAAATACAGGGTGTTACCAAATAACTAGGAAAAAATTCAGGGGGTAATTCCTGAACCCATTTTTGTCTCCCTAGGGAGACAAAATCCTATGTCAAATTTTTTTCGCAAATAGAACGGTACTTACAGCAGTTTTTGTAAGTTTATACGAAGATTTTTTTATTTTAAAAACATTACTACTTTAAAATACTTAAAAACATTTTATTGCACAAATATTTTAACGAAAAAAAAAAATTGTTCAGCTTTAAACATTTCGCACTTATTTCTGTGGCTGTGTCAGTGTTCTATAATTATCATTATATTTACAAATTCCTTATCAGTGACCATCATATTATTTAAACCATTTACGCCATTTACGTGCAAATTATGAGTTGTTTTGGAAAAAACACCCATTTGAAGAACTTTTTATTGTTTTGATTGATGTAACGTCATTGTCATTTCCATGGAAATTTCGTCTAATTTTTTGTAAAAATCATATACAGGGTCTTGATAAAAATTGAAAATATTTTTAAATTAACATTTTTCAGGAAAATGCAGGTAGTGAAAAGAATAATATATCAACCACGGTAGAGAAGATCATTATTGACCTCGCGCAATTGTATCCCTCGCCGCTGCGCGGCTCGGGATTCAATCTTTGCGCTAGGTCAATAATGAACCTCTTCTCTACCTAGGATGATAATATACTATTTTTAAACAGATTGTCTAAAAAATGGCGTATAAACGCGATGGTACGCTTTTGGGGCATTCTCAGGGATCCCTAGAAAATTGTCAAAAGAAAATCCATCTGTTATATTCATCGAGAAAAATGCGAACAAAATTGCATAAATTCGGCAACACAATCCAGGAAAATACCAAGAAAATACATCTAAAAATCCCATCTATGAGTCTTGATCATGCACTTTTGCATTAGATTTTATTGACGTTGTTGTCAGCTTCATTTCATGGAAATTTTGTAAAATTAAATTGACTATAAAAATGTAATTCGACGATTCAAAAAATAACCAAATGGTGAAATGGTTTAAGATATTTGTATTTAACGTATTTCGAAAGTATGTGCTGTTATACTCAGTTATAATAAGCGTTTAAAGTTTCGCACTTTTGGGCAACATATCTCCGAGGGTATATGAGATAGATTTTTTTTAACAATTTTTTGGGGCTCCCTTCCCTAGTCATGCCCCAACAACGTACCATCGCGTTTATGCGCCATTTTTTGAACACCCTGTATGTCAAAAACAGTTATACCCTTTTTCCTATTTGCCACAGATTTGAGTTAAGGTTTTAATGATATACTTACTTTAATTCCAATAGGTGGAAAACACATTTTAAACCTCCGATACGCAGATGACACAACCTTGTTTGCTACCGAAGAACAACACATGAGGGATCTGCTACATCGGATGGAGGAGGTGAGCTTAGAATTTGGTCTAAAAATTAACCGCCAAAAAACGAAGATCATGATTGTGGACCGTAACTCTGAAAATGCTCCAGAAGTAAGAGAGATCGCCAACTGCGAAGTCTTTCCCTCATATGTTTACCTAGGATCATTGATTACTAATAAAGGAGGATCAGAGGATGAAAGATGAAATCAAGCGACGCATTGTAATTACACGTACAGCCATGGACAATGGAATGATCGCAACATCACGAAGGCAACTAAAATGCGATTGGTGAAAACTCTGGTGTTTCCCATACTGCTATATGATGCAGAAACGTGGTCGGTGAAAGAAAGGGAACGGCAACGTATCGACGCGCTGGAAATGTGGTGCTGGCGGAGAATGTTACGGATATCATGGACGGAACACCGTACAAATCAGTCAATCCTAACAGAACTTAATATAAGTGATAGACTGTCGTCGATTGTCCAAGGCAGAATCCTCAGTTATTTTGGGCATGTAACACGACGAGGAGAGGACTCAGTCGAAAGACTCGTAGTGCAAGGTCGTGTCAATGGTTGTAGATCAAGGGGGACGCTCCCCTCTGCGTTGGACAAACCAAATAAAGTCTTTAACAAATACCCCCATAAACGAATGCGCAAGGCAAGCCAGAACAAGAGACAGATGGCACACGGTCGTGCGACGCGTTACCAAAGCTACAGTGTGATCACGACTGCTCTGCCAAGAGCATCTGACTAAGAAGAAGACTTTAATTTAGGGTAGAATAAAATCAGTAATAAAAAATAGGCTGTTCCATGTAAAATAAGTAAGTTACGTCAACAACCGGAAGTTGTAGAATTTTAAAAAGATGGATCATTATTTTATACTTACGCAAAACAAATTTTAAATCTCAAAAGTTTTTTTGTTCTCTAAGGTACCAAATGGGCGCACATGAATTCATCCTCCCTAATTAGTTTTACCCCTTGTCACCACCCGCTGTGAAAAAGGTAGCACATTAATTCATCCGGGGACCAAGATAATCCTGTGAAGGGTTAATCCCTTTTAGGAAGGTATCTAGGTAATAAAATTAAATAAAATCATACGAAGTAAAATTATAACCAATGGTCGAGACCAAGAACTTATGCGTAAAAGTTGTAAGGTTGATTAGAAATACAATTCACCTGGCAAGAAGATAAAAAAAAGAAAACTGCTAGAGAAGCCCAGGAATATCTACTTTCAGCTGTAATTAGAATTGTTATGTTTTCAAGTGCAACAAATTTACCATTCCTCATATAAGCTAGTGTTTCTACACTTTTTAGCAGCAAAACTTAAGATAACTTACCTAACCTTGTGTCCCCCAGTGTAAAAGTATCTCCTAGTGTTTTTAGAGCGTTCTCATTTTATTTTTGTTTAATGTATGGAGTATATTTTGACAAAATATTATTTTTATTTTATTCTCAGGTAGTTTTACTTATTTTCTCAGGTACCCCCCCATAGCCTGCCGGATGAATTAATGTCCTCCGCCGGATGAATTCATGTGCTTATTTTCAGGTAGTTTTTAGACGCGGATGAATTCAGGATCGCCCGTACCAAATAAATGGTCCTGTATAGTAAAGGAGAGTGGGGCACATTGGTACATAAGGAAGTTCAGCTTGCTGACCATACTTGAAATATACCAAAAATATGGTTATGCTAACTTATCCCATTTCTGAAATTAAATTTTGAAAAATTAAAAATGAGTTTTTAATACTCCTAAGGTGGGACGGCGAGTAAAAAATGTTTATATTCGGTAAAATTATCCCTATAAGAGCATACATTTAAGAATTTAACAATATATAGGATGTTCAATTTAAAATAAAGAAGTGGATGTGTGTTTCGAATCCGAGCAAACGGAACATCATGTATAGTGAAAAATTACTAGAAATTTAGTTCATTACAAACAATCCTGCGAAAAAAAGTTTGCTAGCATTTTTTTTATGGTGCCTGAGATAAGATAAACTAAACATTTTAACACTCACTAATTTCACAAATGTTTTCCACACGTTGTTTTTATCATAATCGTGAAATTCATATTTTTGCAATTTTTGGATTTCCTTTACTTCTTGTAAAAAACGAATTAAATTAGGTTCTGAAAATGTATTAAACTTATATGTTGGAATATTAGTCATCGTTTTAATTTAACTACTATTTATTAGTTAATTTATTTAATTTAGTGTGTGTTTATTGAACAAGACAAGTATGTCCAGTTGCACTACATGTTCTATTTTCTCCAATTTAATTTAAAAAAAAGTGACACAAATTTAAACTGTCACATCGTTAAGCATGTGATGACTGATGAGCTAGTGGGGATTTCTTTGCTGATGAGGTTGTCAAACTATAGCCAGTTCGAGACCCTCCTCAAGTGCACTCCGAGTGACTTGATCAATGGTATTGTCACCCTACCCAGAGTGATATTGTCGAACTCGCCTCTGAGGTAAGTTCGACAATATCAAATGTCAGTTTACTGTTTTCTGTCTCATTCTTTCTCAATGAGATAAAAAGAGATATAATGACTTTCCTAAAAAAGAGTAGGGTGCAAACAACCAATATTTAAGTTCACTTGTTCCTATTGGAACTCTTCCTTAGTTAAAGTTGAAACATCGGATTATTGATAAATTATTATGCACAACCCTAAAAAGTATATTTTGACTTTTGAGTAAATATAACCAAAAAAAAATACATGGCAACATTGCATAGTTTTTGGTTTAATTGTATTTTTTATTATTCCTCGTCTCGGTTTTAAATGTATGAATCAAGAAATAAATTCTACCAAATGTTAGCTTCTAAAATAGTGGACATGGATGTAACATACTGTTTTAAAATTAATATTAATAATTGAGACTAACATAAGAACCAACGGCAACGTACAATAGCACTTGGTCATGGTAACAGAAACAATAATTATTATGAAGTTTTAATAACAAAAATGATGAAAATTGCGATCTGTAGTCTACAAACAAATATTTAAAATGCCTACTTGATACTAAAAATTAACACGAAACAACAAAAAAAGTAATCCCTAGTTCGATTGTGTCTAGTAATTTAGAAAGTGTGTTTAATAATTTTTGTGTTAAAACAGACGGACAAAAGTAACAACAAAAGTAAATACTGTTTTACTTTTATTAAAACAAAACATAAGTATCTGTGCACATCTAACCACATTCTCTTATTTGCAAGTTGTTTTGGAGACAGTTAAAAATCTCTTCGAAATGAATGTATCTAGAGGCTGCATAACCAGATTTCATCCTTATCATGGTGAAAACATAGTGTTGTCTGAAGATAGCACTGAGGCATATAGAAAGAAAAGCTTTGCCAATGCCATTACATTTAGCGAAAAACCATTGCAGCCAGGAGAACTATTTCTTATTGAAATAGAACAGAATGAACGTGGTTGGAGTGGGCATATGAGGCTAGGTCTTACCCAGTTAGACCCCTTAACCATTTACCGAACTGGAATGATTCCTCAGTATGCTTTGCCAGATTTAGCTGATATAGGTTTGTGGACTTTGTATTTTAGGCTATTTTGGAAAGTCGACTATAAAGATTGATAAAACCTAAGCCTTGGATCCTTATTTTTCGTCGAAAACAAGAATAAAAAAATGTATCAGAATATAACCCGAGATATACATAACCAACTTTGTTTTAGTGGGCCCACTATTACAAAACAAACTACAAAGATACTAGATAATCTATTGGATTCATTGAAATAGAATCATAACACTTCAGTATGTGAGTCTATAATCAAAGAAGCTAGCATAGGTCGGTTCTATTGAAAACGTTTGTTTATATGTATAACTTACATTGGGTAAACAAAAAGATCTTGGACCCAAACAATGAAATTCATACCTTCTCTATTGTAAATATATAATCTCTTTGATTGGATAAGACTTTTTTTTAACCAAATTTACACTCCAGATAGAGGCCCTTAAATGGTTAATTCACAAATGCGTTATCTGTATGATTATTTATATAGTTTATTATCTTTGTTTGAGTGAGCCTAATCTAAATAAACATATTTCTACAAATTGGTTGGGGTTTCCAAGGATATGTTTATTCCCAGGGTTGTACACGAGGAATATTTTATTTGTATATGAATTCTTAGCTACTTGTTAAGCACGAATACAAATTTATCTTAAACGACAGGGCATTCCAATTCGAGTACGTGGAGTACGAATACTTTTGCGAATACAAAACTATTTTGGCGCGAAACTTAAAACGATGTGAACCTTTGGCGCTAAATTTTGTAGTCCCCATCTTTATAGTCGTCCTAATATTAGTATACCAAGTGTTCATTTTAAAACTTTCCAGGCTAATTTTTGATGTCCCATTTTAAAATTTAAGACATGTCTCCGACCCGTCGATTTTTAATTGAAAGAAGGCTTACGTAATATGTCAGATTTTATTCATATAAATTGATTATCAGATAAGCAATAAATTCTAAAAACAGGTCTTTTTTTATTTTAATGGGGACCACTTATTTAAATAAGCTTTTAATCTATCTGTAGGCTGCCAAAATTTTTCAAAAATACTTTAAAAATAAAAAAACTAAATAATAAAAACAAATTTATTATATAAGTGTCAAAATCTATGACAAATTATGTCCAATAAAAAATTGACATGTTCGAGAAATTTCTTGAATTTTAAAATTAAGCATCAAAAATTAGCCTAAAAAGTTATAAAATAAACATCCTGTATAAACCCAGTCGTTCAGATGCAGGTAACCGGTCGTCACACTTAAGATTGACATAACTTTTTAAAGGAGTAGGTGAGGAAATTTGAAAATCTTAAGTATTTCAACCGTCGAATATTAATTGATTGATTTGTATGGTTGGTTGCAATTTTAGGAACATCTTGGATTTATGGAATCACAAGAGCTCATAATAGTGTAATAGAGTATGATACGAACAATGGCAAGAAAAGTATTAAATTATCAAACGCAAAAATCACCACTGAAAGTAATATTATTAAAACTAGAAGGGGAAATCTTCCAGTAAGTTTATTGAAGTCGTCAAAAGCTGTTGAGGACCAGATTTTGCCCACAGACATGGGAAGTCGAATAGGAATTATGTACATACCTACTGATGAAAATCATGCAGAAATGCACTACATCATAAATGGAGAAGATCAAGGGGCCTGTGTTAAGCATATTCCGTATACAGAGGCACCGCTCTACGTGGTAGTTGATGTTTATGGAACTACTAAAAAAGTTAAAATTATACAACTTTATGTCAGTAAGTACTACTTTCAGTAAACTATTATACAGATAGGTTTATTATTGGCCCCACCCGTTATTTTAACTTTCAAACGGTTCAATATTTTTTTAATATTTACGTAATTAAATAGTCTTAAGTACTCGCTTAAGCATTAAGTTCAAAATGCAGATGGGACAAGTTAAAATGGGGGGGGGGGGGCAACGAATTTTAAATCCAATGTTTTTGGGATTTGTTATGCATATTCACAAGAACATGACAATTAAAATAAGGCGACCCTTCGGGTGACCGAAATACATTTTTTTGTTATTTAAATTAAACTTTAAAAAAATTATTTCCATAGAGATCTTCTGCCTCGATAAATTTTTTTAAGTTTTTTTTATTATCTTTTAGTGCCAACTCTACAAGCAGCCTGCCGAGATTCAATTTTAAGAAATATTCAAGAAAATGCTATTTCTTTGTTACCCCTGCCCATGTTATTAAAAAAATACTTATTGTATCAAACCTAATTGGTTGTAGGACTAATTGATATAAAAAATGGATACATAAAATATTTTGATATTTTGCAAACTAGGTTTTTAAAACATATTCATAAAAAAATGCTTGATTAACTTTGTGTTTTGCATTCTTCCAGTCTGTTTTGTAGTTTCGAACATAAACTTTTTAAACCCTTATTATTAAGTGCTAAGTGCATAACTTTTTTTTCTAACTTAAACAAATCCATGAATTCACGTTATTATAATGAATTGTAAAAAAAAACCTTGTTTATTTAAAGTAGTTTAGGTTCGCAACATGTTTGGGAAACACAAACGAACAGATCTTTGATGTAAAATTTGCATTTCTTTTAACCGTTAAGCTGTAAATATTCTTTTTTAATATATTGTTTATTATTAAATTACTTTGTTTTGTTTAGCTATTATAAGTCGTTAAAATTTCACAGTTTATATTTTTATTTTAAATCAATTGAAACTTAGTGGAAAACTGTCCAAAGTTGAAATGCTTTGTCACTTTTCAAACTAGCGCTATACAGGGTGTCTCAAAAAGGTCGCCCACGGACCCCAAGGCGTGGTAGAGGAACACAAACGATATACAAAATTAGTAACGAAAATTTTTTGTGGGGCCCCATTCCAAAGATATGGGGTTTCAAAGGTACAAACTTTGCACCCTTATAGCACCTTACTTAGCTAATCATAAAACATAATTTACTTAATTATTGAAAGCCAGGGACTACAACTAATTATTTATTGCAAAATTTCGGTCTAATGAAGTTTATTTTCCATAAGAATTAAATTTTAATTTTCAGAATTTTACCCCAAAATCTATGCGGCAACATGGTCTTACCTTTTAATTTTGATTAAAGTTGCCATGCTAGTAGAGTGTTTTTGTTCGTTGTCAGACTACCCGGTATAGTAGGAATCTGCAATACCGACATCCGCGGTGCGCATGCGTCAACAGGGCACGTGGTCGGTAAGTAGGAATCTGTAATACCGACTTACCGACATCCGGTCTGCGCATGCGTCGGCCACTGTAATACTGCGTTACCAACATGTGGTCGGTAGATTGAAAACTGTAATACCGACATGTGGTCTGCGCATGCGCCAGTGCCCTGTTGACATAACCTGAAAAAAAAAAAGTCAGACATACAGACAGACACCCAAATGACAGCTGTCAAAAATGACATTTGTCAAAAATGACATTTGTCAAAAATGACAGCTGTCAACAACTGACAGGCACACAAGATGGCGGCCACCACCCTAACCTAAAACACACACACACATACAACCAATCATACTTACCTACCTGATGACACATCCTACCAGCTTGAAGTCTGCAGCCCGACTGAAATTTGCTGGCCATCCACCTCCTTATATAGTTTCGCATCCCCACCATGTGACCTTGATTTGACCTTATCAGCTGATAGCCTAAAGCACCTCTGATGACTACCGATCAGCTTCACTTCCTTATATAGACTTTCCCGCCAAATTCTCCAATTCCCTGCCGCCACCACCACACACCATGAATACATAACCTCACTTTTACATACGCGACAGTCCCACGATCCTACCACCTCGAAGTCTGCAGCCTGACTGAAATTTGCTGGTCATGCACCTACTTATATAGTTTCGTATCCCCACCACTCGGCTATTTCGTACTGCGCATGCGCGGTAGCTCGACCAATCAGCTGTTAGTATTGTGACCACGTGACCACAAGGTAGCCATGTCATGTGACCACGTGGTAGCCGCGGCCGACTACTGCGATCAGCCGAGTCCCACGATCCTACCACCTCGAAGTCTGCAGCCCGACTGAAATTTGCTGGTCATCCACCTCCTTATATAGTTTCGTATCCCCACCACTCGGCTATTTCGTACTGCGCATGCGTGGTAGCTCGACCAATCAGCTGTTAGTATTGTGACCACGTGACCACATGGTAGCCATGTCATGTGACCACGTGCGGTAACCGACTACTGCAAACTGCGATCAGCCGGCACCTATAACATCGTGCAGGACCGAATACAAATACGAGTGACGTCACACCAGCTGCTTGCTGTTGTTTACATTTCTGAATTTCCGACTTTGCCTGTCAGGACTTGTCTGTGACGTCACACCAGCTGTTTGCCGTTGTTTACATTTCTGAATTTTCGATTTTGCCTGTCAGGACTTGTCTGTGACGTCACACCCAGCTGTGTATTATTCTTATGCTGGGAATAAGATATGATTTGTCGAAGCTGCCGTGGCCCTGTTGGTATATCGGTATAGTTGTAAGGCGGATAGTGCATTCTATGCTGGTTCGATCCCCCAATACGGCAGCTTCGTTTTTTCTTTTTTCTTTTATTTATTTAATTTTGAATTTTTTAACGATCGTAATTTTTTTTAATCTCGATTAGTTTGAAAGGTAACTAAGGTAATTAAAATGCAGTACATACCAAAAATTACATACCTTTCGTAAGCCCCTGCGCCCCGTCAAGGCTCGAGATTTTGCAGAGGTGCCTTCTTTGATCTCTTTTTTTTTATATTTTTTTTGTTTTTTTATTTTTTTTGTAATTTTTTTGTGGCTTTTTTATAATTTTATTTTTTTTTGTGATTTTTATGCTTTTTTAATTTTTTTTGTACTTTTTTTCATAGTTTTTTACCCCTTAAGTCCTGATAAGAACTAAACTAAATTAAATTTTTTAAGTAAACTTTGTGAAATCCAGAGTGCTAAATTTATTACATTATTTAAAGCACACTTTCGCAAATGTTGATGTCTGAAACAACACGTTTTAGAAACAATCAATGTATTTAGAGCTGGACAATTAAACGAATCTAATGATATAACGACAAAACCAAACTTTTGAAGATGTTTTTTCTTTTCTAAACCTTTAATGAGAAAAAAACCCTGAAAATTTGAAAGTATGTTAAAAAGTTCCTGCAATGTAATAAAGCCATCTTCCCATTTGATACCGTGCAAATTATTTAGCACCCATTGATATTGCTTACGCTGTTTATAATTTAAATGTTCTATAGCATAGGGTGGTTTTATTAACCAATGCTCTTGGTACTCTCCATTTACGGAACAAATGGCAAACTCTTTAATAATAAATTCATTATTATTGTCTTTAAAGCCCTGAAAGTCTACTACATACAACATTTTTTATCAATATGGTTTACAAGCGTTTATAGCCAATGCCAGTGACCATACATAAATATGAAATAATCTGGTGAAAACGAGCTCCCATATATAGGCTTTAGTGCTTAGACAGAATTAAGAGAGATGTAGTATAGCGCCATCTATGAACAGTGGCGTAAATTATTATACTATCCGCCGTACATTACCGGTAAAGGGACTATATTCAACAACTCTGTTATGAACAATTAAACAATATGCAGCTGTATTTGCTGGAAACATGGTATCTGCTTCAAATTCTAATCTGACATCTATGGATCCCGTCTTAATAGAATCCGATTGTTTGGAACAATCTAAAACTATTAGCGGTGTTTTTCCAAATTCACATCTAGAAAGCAATGGAGATGGATCTGTGTTGGGGTAATATGACGATCTGAATGCGGCGTACATATGGTAAAGTAAAGCAAAATGACCCTTAGTGAAATCCAAATTTAGATCATCGTATGGGTACACTTTGGAATTTAGAAATAATTTAAGATTTGTAACATTGCAGTGATCGAATTTGCAGGCCAATTTTTTATTCTCATTTTTTCGCGATGTTTGAAAACCTATAATTACGTAACGTGGCTTTTCAATTTGTGTTGTCGTTTTGACACACCAAATATGATTACGATTTCGTGGTAGTAAAGGATATTCGTATATTTCCCAACTTCTAAAATTTAGGTTTAATACAAGACCAGTTTCCAAATGACGTAAAAGTGTAAGTTTTTGACTTGGGGAAACAGTAACATAAGGCATTTTTAAAAATAATTTTGTCAGTGAAATTTTACCTTTTGTAATTCGGTTATCATCATCAGGTATAGACAAGTAGCAATTTTCATCTCTTCGTGATCGCATAAGAATTAAGTCTTGTTTCATATTAACGATTACTTTTTTATGATCATCGGCAAAGCTGAGTAGAAATGCCAGAGGAATGCACACATTAAAGTATCCTTCTTCTGTTATTTCAGTATAACTGTATTCTGAAGATGATCCCAATCCATAGTTTTCGATTATGTGCTTGTCATTCATCGAATGTGTTAAATATCCTTTCATTGTAGTGGTAAGTCCAAGGTTTCGTACACGATCAATTTCTACGCCATTTAATTCATATCGTATTTCATCAAAAAGAAAAGCAAAGGCGTTATTTGTTAAACTAATGGTATCATCTGGATTTTCATTATTTTCTTTGGTAAATTTACCTTCAATGTAAATGTAGCTTTGCCATGGAAGTGTATATATATCTTGATGTTGAATAGAAATCACAATTTCATCTGCGTGGTCTAATGATGTTGAAGCAAATGGGTAGTGAGTATGATATTCGATACCCTCAATACCTTCATCCAAAGTGGAAGGTTCCAAAACGTTAAGAAGTGTCATGATTTATTTTTTAACTTAATTACTGTTGTGGTACTTCCTTATATAGAATTTCTTATAGAATTTCCTTTAAAAACAAAAGACATAGAAAACCGCAGTATGATGTTCCAGGACGTTGATATCTTTTCTTGTTCCACGTAATTTTTAAATTTTTTAAATAACGTTCTAGTTCAATTGGTGGGGGTTTATTTCCGATGCTATTAAAATAGCGGACACACTTACCACTTTTTATGAAGCACACCCAATGGAATCCATCAGAAGTCTTGAGACATATTATAGCTTTTTCGTTTGGTCTTGGTTTGATTGGCAAATTATTTAAATCGTAAACACCCCGAAAATTCTTAATAGACATTAATTTTACTAAATATTTTAAGTCCGTGTTTGATGTGGTCCAATCGGTTGCTCCAAATTTTCCACCAATTTTTTTCGGTGGTTTAATTACACGAATTCGTTTTTTCATTGTGGTTAATAATTTTTTTTTTTTCATTTGTAGGTAGGTACTTGAGTACGAGGTACTTACTTTTATAGTTTTAGGTTCTTTGCACTTTCCCACGTGTTGCGTGATGAATCAAATCCTAACCATTTTATCAGTACCTTATCACCTTTTCGTTTAAGTACTTTTTCAACAAGATATACATCTGGATGTTTGACCTTTTGTATTTCTTCTTCATAGAAACCACCTTGGATCGGATTTCCCAAAGTATCCGACAGTAAGTAAGTAGTGGGTTTTGTCCTTTTAACCTTGGTAATACGAAATATTTCTGTTGTCCAAGATGGTGTGTAACCTTTTGCGAACTGCGAACGATATTTTGAAAGTCTTACGTGGTCATTAACCGAGTACTTGGGTTGACGAGTCGCACTTGTTGTAGTATAAACGTTATTTAACAATTGTCTTTCTATGCTTTTTCCCTTCACAGCAGATGGTTTCATATTTATTGTACTATGAATTGTAGTATTATATTGTTTTAATAGTATCGGTAAATATTTTACCCATTTGTAGGATCCTTGTAAACTAAACTGTTTCCATAAGTGATTTTTAAGAGTTCTATTTAATCTCTCGGCCGTACAAGCCTTAATGTTGCTATATGTCGAATAATGATTAATATTATGTTTTGATATAAGTTTTGAAAATGTTCCATTAAAAAATTCCTTTCCTTGATCAGTTTGTAAATGTTTTGGCGTTCTCCCTGATTTCAAAATTCGGGAAAATGCATTTGCCACTTCAGATGCTGACTTATGTTTCAATGGCTCTGCCCAAGCATATTTTGAAAATCCATCTATATTAACTAGTATATATTTATAGCCATTATTTTGTCGAATATATTTTGGAAATTTTTTCCGCTAGAGATTTGACGTATTCCATAAAATGTTCTGCAGCGTCTTGTCCACGATATAAGTACGGCTCTGTTGGTAAAGTTGGATCCAAATTAAACACATCATCATCGGTACATTTAAGATAGACACAAAAACTAAAGGGCTTGTGATTCTGATATTTTAAAGTGTATGAAAATCTTGGATCTGGAGTAGCATTTGCAATGGGTTCAAGTATTGCTTCAAAGTCAGCATACAGAACAAAAGGCACACGAAGTGCACGTTCGACATGTTCAAACTTAATGTAAGGCTTGTCTTTTGGCATTTCGACTCGAACCGGTTTATTTTTGTCACATAATCGTTTGTGTATTACCATTCTATTTTCTCCATTATAATTAATATAGTAATGTTGGAAACAACGCTTGCATACCACTAGTCGACCGTGGTTATAAGTAAGTTGAGTGTGTACAAGTCGTTCGAAGTTTTTAATGTATACATAATGATGCAGGTTGCCACTTTTATTTGAAATAAGAAGTAAATCCCTATGATCTTCCAACTGTTCATTACAAATTTTTAGAGGGTAAACTGTATCTTTTTCCACACCAAATACATTGATTGAAATATTGTTTACTTTTTCAAATTTTTTGATGTCTTCAAGGGGTGTTGGAAACGTAACACAGTCGAAGTTGTAGCGGTGAACTAAATTGGTATACTTAGTAACTCGTTGTGGGTCTCTTGAGGTAATTAATTTTGCCAAAATTGAATATTCAAAGCAATATTGATCATTATTTTCAACATTTATGCAAGCCTTTTTATCCGCAATTGCTTTTGGTAAAGGTATATATGTGCTACCACCAAGAGGTCTGTATTTGTTTATGCGAAGTCGTAGTCCATCTACAGCTAATAGTACCCATCCACTTTTTTTTAACTGTGTCTCCTCTAATTCCCTCTTCAGTTTTTCAAAGGAAGTGTCAACTAATTCATCTAAGTTTGAATCTCTAACCACCACTACATTTTTGGTCTTAAAGGATGCATTTAGTTCTTCACTGAGTTGATTATGAAGTAAACAGTCAACGAGAATGTTAAATTTAATGGCTCCATTTCTATTTAGTTCCATCTCCAACAAATTAAGCACCTGTTGTTTTATTGACAATAAAAATTGCGTCATGTCCAAATTCGTATCGGATCGTAGAAAAAATGACTTTAGGCGACTAGCAAATGCAGTTTCATATGGTGCTATTCCTTGGGAATTGGGTATAGTGGCTAACAGCTGATCAACGGGCGGTTCTACACGTCGATTTTTGATTTGTGGTTGACCACACACTTGTTCATGCCGCTTGTGGTTATGTAGGTTGGTAAAGGTATGTTGACAATGTTGACAAGTACCATTATACATTGCATTACACAATCTTTCATGTCTCGTGCGATTGGAGGCGTTGGTAAAGACTTTCCCACATTTCGAGCATATTTTTGCAATTTCACGTTCAAATTGTTCTTGATCAGGAAACAAATCTTCATGATGTCTTTTAGAAACTGAACTTGTTGGTTGGCATACGGCTTCATGACGCTGTCGATTGTATGTGTTGGAAAATACTTTACCACATGTTCCACAAATTTTCGTAATAATTCGTTCAAAGTCGGCTTGATCCTTAAACAATTGATCCATTTTTTACGTAATAAGTAATTCAAAGTACTTAAACAATATCGCAGAAGAAATATATCAGCTCGTTCTAACTTCACTTTGTAGGTGGCGAAGTCGAAGTCGGATGAATAATGATTCAAAAGCAAGCCAGATCTTATATATATACTTATACAAAATACAAAGCATGCGCGCTAGCAATCATCTGGTTTCTTATCGGTGTGATGTCACAGACAAGTCTTGACAGGAATATTATATAGCGTTTATATCTGCTAATGTTATCTGGTGGAATGTTCTAGAACAACTGCTGTTATCTGTTACTTGACTTATCAACATCTGTGAAGGTCACGAATAAAACTGATTTAGTAGTCCGCATGGGTATTATACTTATATATTCGTGCAGGACCGAATACAAAACACGTGCCTTATCAACATCTGGTTTCTTATCGGCGTGACGTCACAAACAAGTCTCGACTTGTCTGCGGCAGTGTAAACAACTTATTCTGCCTTCGATAGGTATATAAGGAAGTGACGTATAAGATTTTTTTAATATTTTAATATGGAACCAAAAATTCAAAATATCGTCGCAACCGCGAACTTAAGTGTTCCATTAGATATCAAGATGATAACGTCCCAAAATCAAAAAGTAAAGTACAATGCAAAGATGAATAATGCTATTATTAAAATAGAAAATCCAAAATGTACCGCACTTGTTTTTAAAACTGGAAAAATTGTATGTATAGGTACAAAAAATGAAAGTGATGCATTTAAGGCGTGTACTGAATTTGAAAATATTATAATTAAAATGGGGTTTAATGCACATTTGACTGAATTTAAAATTCAAAACATAACAGCAAGTTGTGACCTTCAATTTTCAGTTGATTTACACAAATTACATGCCATCCTTCGAAATAGTATATACGAACCAGAATTATTTCCCGGTTTAAGATTTCAACTAAGTTACCCTAAAGTGACTTTTCTTATATTTAGATCGGGAAAAATTGTCTTAACAGGAGCAAAGATTGAAAAACACATTTATTCAGCATTCCGATTTTTGTATCCAACAATTAAAGAAGGTAAAAAACCATAAATAGTCATAAGAAACATGGATGCAAGACTGCTAAAAGTATATAAGGAACCTCAATTCTACGTAACTCTAATTTTATAAGATTATTTAATCATGCGTTTTATTAAACAAAATGTACGACTTCCTATATGGAACATAGAAGATTCGGAGAATCAAGAAAAACCTTCAAGACATGGATCACTTTTGCCGAATAGTATACGATGTATTATATGTGGACCTTCGAATTGTGGAAAAACCAACTTGATGCTTACACTTATTTACTCTCCTAATGGTTTAAGATTTCAAAACGTTTACCTATTTAGTAAAACCATTTTTCAGCCTAAATATCAAACACTTGCAAAGATTATAAACTCAATTGATGAAATTGGATTGCACCTTTTCGATGACAATGCCAATGTTCCTCATCCAAGCTCTGCAAAGTCAAATTCGATTTTTATATTTGATGACATTGCTTGCGATAAACAAGACAATGTACGTAATTATTATTGTCAAGGACGGCACAGTGGGGTAGATGCTTTTTACCTTTGTCAAAGTTATGCTCATATTCCCAAACATTTAATAAGGGATAATGCTAACCTCTTGATTCTTTTTAAACAGGATAATTTAAATGTTAAACGATTATATGATGATCATGTTAATTCTGACATGTCTTTAAGAAATTTCAAATCCCTTTGCGATCATTGTTGGAATCGTAAATATGGTTTTGTAGTGATAGATAAAGACAAGGATATAAATGACGGACGTTACCGCTGTGGTTTCGATGTCTATATAAGGATGTAGTAGTACATCTTTATAGTAATTAAAATTATCAACATGGATTCACTGAAACTTGCTGATGACATTGAAAAAAGTACAACGAATATCAAAGAAAAATACTTGACACTTAAACGAACTGTGGCCGAAAATGAAGAATATTTAAATAGAACTTTTAATCCAATTACCAAACATTTAAAACTAATAACAGATAATATGCAATATCCAGAACAATCGTTTGATAGCAGCACCAGCATTGAAGATTTTAAATTTAAAATGCCTCAAGAATCTTCCACTCCACTGAAATTTAAGGATTATAGTCATAAAGATGGCAATGTACCTGGGCGTAGTGCAAATGAAACTACTTTTAAAAGTGTTGAACAAACACCTACAAAAAATTCAATATTTTCTTCTCCTGCAGTTTGGCCAAACCGAAAAGACGGTCATTCTCCCTTACTTCCAATACCATCGACTTCATTTTTTAATACTCATAATAGTTTATCTCCTATGCCGTTAAATATTATACAGAAAGAACAAAATGCAAAAAGGACAACTTTACCTCATAATTCCACGATAACACCAGAAATTCAACAAGAAAGTGGCCAATCATCATTAATTCCAATACCATCGACGTCATTTTTTACTTCTCAAGGAAATTTAACACTCAGAAATAATTCTCCCAAGCCTTGCACCTCAGCATCAAATACAACAAAGCAACATACTGTAAATACTACAAGTACGACTAATAATTCGACAACAAAAAAGCGGTTATCAGAACATTCAATTGATGGAACATCAAATTTTGGACTATTGGCATCAGAGTATGTAAACAAAGTAATAAATGATGAAATGGATGGATATGACTTAATTTACGGGGTACGTTACGATGGAAAGCGTCTACTTATGGGTAATGCCGAAATAAAAATCCACAATGACATTATTAATGTAGGTGGACATACAACATTTTTGGGAACGCCGGGTCTATATAAGCTGATGTTTCTAAAGCAACCTGGAACAGAATCTATTGAAAGATCCGAATGGAAAACATATCAAAAAATTTTATCACTTACAAAAGCGCATAAAAAAAGTTTTAGTCCTACTGGAAAAGTAAACAGACTTTTAAATAACAAAAAATATACACGTGTGATTTCAAAACTGTTTCCGTATAAAAGAAAATAAATGGATGCCAAACAACAGATTGTAAATGAACTTCATAAACCGGCAAGAAGAAATTTTAAACGTCGCTCTGTAATTTTAAAAGGTATCGACGATCTTTGGCAAGCTGATCTTATTGAAATGATACCGTATTCTCGACAAAATAATGGCTATAAATATATACTAGTTAATATAGATGGATTTTCAAAATATGCTTGGGCAGAGCCTTTGAAAAATAAGTCAGCATCTGAAGTGGCAAATGCATTTTCCCGAATTTTGAAATCAGGGAGAACGCCAAAACATTTACAAACTGATCAAGGAAAGGAATTTTTTAATGGAACATTTTCAAACCTTATATCAAAACATAATATTAATCATTATTCGACATATAGCAACATTAAGGCTTGTATGGCCGAGAGATTAAATAGAACTCTTAAAAATAACTTATGGAAACAGTTTAGTTTACAAGGATCCTACAAATGGGTAAAATATTTACCGATACTATTAAAACAATATAATACTACAATTCATAGTACAATAAATATGAAACCATCTGCTGTGAAGGGAAAAAGCATAGAAAGACAATTGTTAAATAACGTTTATACTACAACAAGTGCGACTCGTCAACCCAAGTACTCGGTTAATGACCACGTAAGACTTTCAAAATATCGTTCACAGTTTGCAAAAGGTTACACACCATCTTGGACAACAGAAATTTTTCGTATTACCAAGGTTAAAAGAACAAAACCAACTACTTACTTACTGTCGGATACTTTGGGAAATCCGATCCAAGGTGGTTTCTATGAAGAAGAAATACAAAAAGTCAAACATCCAGATGTATATCTTGTTGAAAAAGTACTTAAACGAAAAGGTGATAAGGTACTGATAAAATGGTTAGGATTTGATTCATCACGCAACACGTGGGAAAGTGCAAAGAACCTAAAACTATAAAAGGAAGTACCTCGTACTCAATTACCTACCTACAAATGAAAAAAAAAAATTATTAACCACAATGAAAAAACGAATTCGTGTAATTAAACCACCGAAAAAAATTGGTGGAAAATTTGGAACAACCGATTGGACCACATCAAACACGGATTTAAAATATTTAGTAAAATTAATGTCTATTAAGAATTTTCGGGGTGTTTACGATTTAAATAATTTGCCAATCAAACCAAGACCAAACGAAAAAGCTATAATATGTCTCAAGACATCTGATGGATTTCATTGGGTGTGCTTCATAAAAAGTGGTAAGTGTGTCCGCTATTTTAATAGCATCGGAAATAAACCCCCACCAATTGAACTTGAACGTTATTTAAAAAATTTAAAAATTACGTGGAACAAGAAAAGATATCAACGTCCTGGAACATCATACTGCGGTTTTCTATGTCTTTTGTTTTGAATCATATCTTATTCCCAGCATAACAATAATACACAGCTGCGTGTGACGTCACAGACAAGTCCTGACAGGCAAAATCGAAAATTAAGAAATGTAAACAACAGCAAACAGCTGGTGTGACGTCACAGACAAGTCCTGACAGGCAAAGTCGGAATTTCATAAATGTAAACAACATCAGCAAACAGCTGGTGTGACGTCACTCGTTTTGTATTCGGTCCTGCACGATGTTATAGGTGCCGACTGATCGCAGTAGTCGGCTACTGCACGTGGTCACATGACATGGCTACCATGTGGTCACGTGGTCACAATACTAACAGCTGATTGGTCGAGCTACCACGCATGCGCAGTACGAAATAGCCGGGTGGTGGGGATACGAAACTATATAAGTAGGTGCATGACCAGCAAATTTCAGTCAGGCTGCAGACTTCGAGGTGGTAGGATCGTGGGACTGTCGCGTATGTAAAAGTGAGGTTATGTATTCATGGTGGTGGCGGGGAATTGGAGAATTTGGCGGGAAAGTCTATATAAGGAAGTGAAGCTGATCGGTAGTCAGTCGTGGTGCTGCAGGCTGATATCAGCTGATAAGGTCAAATCAAGGTCACATGGTGGGGATGCGAAACTATATAAGGAGGTGGATGACCAGCAAATTTCAGTCGGGCTGCAGACTTCAAGCTGGTAGGATGTGTCGTAGGTAGCTAGGTATGATAGGTTGTATGTGTGTGTTTTAGGTTAGGGTGGTGGCCGCCATCTTGTGTGCCTGTCAGTTGTTGACAGCTGTCATTTTTGACAAATGTCATTTGTGACGACCGTCATTTTTGACAGCTGTCATTTGGGTGTCTGTATGTCTGGCTTTTTTTTTTCAGGTTAGGTCAACAGGGCACTGACGCATGCGCAGACCATATGTCAGTAGGCCGGTAACACAGTGCCCTGTTGACGCAGGCGCAGACCGGATGTCGGTAAGTCGGTATTACAGTTTCCTACTTACCGACATTTTTCGGTTACAGTTTTCTATTTTTTTAAAAATTGGCGGGAGTTGTCCTGGAACGAACAAAACACCTCTACTCATGCTCGTAACTAAGAGAAACTGAACATAAATTGTATTTATCATCAGTGATTGGTGTCATTAATTTATTGTTTGCGTCAATTTTTGATCCAAGTTTTTTCAAAGGGTTCCTGTTACTAACAAAAAATATGATAATTCGAATCTAAAGTACCTCCCTACTTAAGAAAAGTGCCCCAAAATTCCTGTGAGAATAGAGCAGTAAAGGTGTTTAGTTTGGAGCAGCCTGCATCAGAAATTTGTGATATTTGAATCTAGTGGGGATTTCTTTGATTTGAATGAAATACGTTTTTACGTGAGCCTTAATGCAGAATTACAATAATTCTCTGAATGAAGAACCTCGTGGAAAACAATAATTGATGTCAGAAAAATTGTAATTTATTTTGTATGGCCGTAATTTTTAACAGTTTTGTTGTTATGTCAAACATACATCAGTTTTTAACCATTTCTATTATGATTTTATTGATTTGTTACATTTTATAACCAAAGGAGTTTAAAATTCAGGTATTTTAACCACTTGGTATTTTTAAAATTAAAAATAAACATTAACCTATTTCCTAATGTCAAGTTGAAGTTTCACGTTTGCTTACCTACTAACTTGATTCTTTTTAAACTAAGCAGATTTAAACTAACAGTGTTGCCCAACTTTGCTAACTTTGCAGCCCCATATTTTTAAAATGGGGCTCCCAATAAAATTTTTGTTACGGATTTTGTATATCGTTTGTGTTCCTCTACCACGCCTTGGGGTCCGTGGGCGACCTTTTTGAGACACCCTGTATGATGCGCGAATACAAAATGTACCAAATTGAAGATGACAATAGGCTGACTGTAAAGTAAAAGGTTTATAATTATGCGCGTTGGCAGTCCAATTAAAAAGCGTTGCGTTCATTGGTGGTTTCTCCGAGTTATGACGATCTTCTACGAGGGTGATCATTTCTTATTGGTTGTTTTTAACTAAGGGGTAACTAGTCATGCGCATTTCAACCTGCGCGGGCTTCAATTTGGTACGCCTTTAGAAACAGACTTTTTTCACTTCTAGGAGCAAAGAGTGTCATTATTGACTTTTTAAGAACCCTTTAATAGTATACTAAAACATAGAGTTTTATAAGGAACGTTTTTTAGTACGCGTCCAGGATTGGAAAAAGAGCCGCGCAGCGGCGAGTTTTCCAATGGACAAGTGATAAAAAACGCCTTATAAAACGAGTTTTTTATACTATTTTTTATATTTGCTTCATTTAATTAATTAAAAAGCATTTTTAATTTGGATTAAAAACTTAGGATGAAATTTTGTTTTTATGACCAACCTTATAGCATAACATTGACATTTTGAAGTAAAAAATAAATTCAAGTTAGACATATTGAATAATGGCATTTGTAAACTTTACTCATTTAATACTGAATGAATAGGCGTTATTGAGAAAATGTTACCATTGATATCGTTTCTCCAATTCTTCTAGTTATTCCCTCTACAAAAAAAATATGTCCCCCGATTGATTATAATAGTAAAATTTGTAAATAAAAAGTACCTTGCAAGAAAAGAATCATCTTTTTGCATCAGGAAAACCAACCAATAAAATAAAATTTTGGGTTTAATAATGAAGCAATTCAGAAACTTTAAAAAACCAAATTTCGGGTTTCATAATGTGCATATTATAGAACGCAAATATAAAATAGTATATTAAAACATAGAGTTTTATAAGGAACGTTTTTTAGCACGCGTCCAGGTTTGGAAAAAGAGCCGCGCAGCGGCGAGTTTTCCAATGGACAAGTGATAAAAAACGCCTTATAAAACGAGTTTTTTATACTATTTTTTATATTTGCTTCATTTAATTAATTAAAAAGCATTTTTAATTTGAATTAAAAACTTAAGATGAAATTTTGTTTTTATGACCAACCCTATAGCATAACATTGACATTTTGAAGTAAAAAATAAATTAAAATTAGACATATTGAATAATGACATTTGTAAACTTTACTTATTTAATACTGAATGAATAGGCGTTTTTGAGAAAATGTAACCATTGATATCGTTTCTCCAATTCTTCTAGTTATTTCCTCTACAAAAAAACTATGTCCCCCGATTGATTATAATAGTAAAATTTGTAAATAAAAAGTACCTTGCAAGAAAAGAATTCATCTTTTTGCATCAGGAAAACCAACCAATAAAATAAAATTTTGGGTTTAATAATGAACCAATTCAGAAACTTTAAAAAACCAAATTTCGGGTTTCATAATGTGCATATTATAGAACGCAAATATAAAAAATCGTTTTTACTACCTAGGTAAACAATTTTCATTAGGCTCTACGGTGACAAAATCCTATGTCAAAACATATGTCAAGTTTTTATCAAATGTAATACCACAAATGATGAGAGGATTGCCGGTAATACTAAATTTTATACGAAAACTTCGTTGCGTAGCAATTTTTACGAGTCAAATTGCCATGACAAAAAAACGAGTGCCTAGGCTGCGAAGCAGCCCTTGCACGGGTTTTTCTGCCAATGTCAATTTGACGAGTACAAAATTGCTTCACGCAACGAAGTTTGAGTAAATTAAAAATTAGTATTATCGTGCAATACTCGATTCATGAGTGGTATTCGAAAGATTATTTCCTGACAGAATTTAACTTACTTACAGTTTTTTTTAATTAGGATAAGAAACATTTCAAATTTCTGCAAAATTTAAGTAACCATTTCAGTAGCATTACAACAACATTTTCAACGCAAATTTTTCCGTCTTCAGGTATTAAATACATAGTTTTCTACATAATTTCTTTATTTTTTTGCAAAACACGTGTACCGAACAAAACGCATCTTTGCATTCATTTTTAAACTGTTTTTTAAAAAACTTTCAACACATCAAAAAAAAAGTGCAAGTTATGTCACTAATGTCAACTTGTAACATCAAGTCTGCTTATTGCACAGATCATACTGTGATCACAGAACTTACAACTCCCCCAAAACATTATCCAAAATTTAGGTTGATATAGGAGATTCAACACATAGTTATTTGGGATAAGGAATACCAGAGGTAGTCCTGTAGTGGAAGACATAGTTAAGTGTTTTGAAGAAAAGAACGCTTAGCCATGCCTAAGTGATAACACCACGTAGTCATAGCAACGTTGTGTTATCGCTGCGATAACACAACGGAGTCATAGCAACGTTGTGTTATCGCTGCGATAACACAACGGAGTCATAGCAACGTGGTGTTATCAGGCTAAATCGCAGGAAATGCGAGCTCAGATAGCAGGAGATGACTGGAAGGAAATAATCATCAATATAGAACGGTACTTACAGCAGTTTTTGTGAGTTTTTTACAAAGATTCTTTTATTTTGAAAACATAACTACTTTAAAATACTTAAAAACATTTTATTGCACAAATATTTTAACGAAAATTGTACAGTTGTAAACATTTCGCACTTTTTTCTGTAGCTGTGTCAGTCTCCTATCATTATCATTATATTTACAAATTCCTTATCAGTGACCATTATATTATTTAAACTATTTACGCCATTTACGTGCAAATTAAGAGTTATTTTGAAAAAAACACCCATTTGAAGAACTTTTTATTGTTTTAACTAGCGATTACCCGGCATGCGTTGCAATGCCAAAAAAGTTAAAATGTGTTGATATGTTTTTTTACAACCTTTATCCCGCTAACCCCTTTTTCCAGTGTCTTCTATTCCCGGTGACCTCTTTATCCTGGTGACTATTTCCCTGGTGAGCCCTTTTTCTAATGACCTCTTTTCCTGGTGTCCCCCTTTCTCGGTGACCCCTTTTCCTGGTGTCTCCTTTTTCCAGTGACCCCTTTTCCTGTTGTCCCCTTTTCCCGGCGACCCCTTTTTCCGGTGGCCTCTTTTCCTGGTGACTCTTTTCCCCGGTGACCCCCTTTCGCGGTGACCCCTTTCCCAGTGATCAATTTTTCCGGTGACCCCTTTTCCCGGAGCCTTCTTTTTACGATGACCTCTTTTCCCGATGACTCATTTTTCCCGGTAACCTCTGTATGCCTGTATCCCCTTTATCTCAGTTACGCCTTCTTCTCGTTTATCATAGCTTTACTCGGGAACCAGTTAAAACAAAATCGTTTGCCTCTCTGAAAAAAAGCGCCTATTTTAAACTAACCTCAACCGGTTACCCCCTTTCCCCGTTACCCCTTTATCCCCGTTACCCCTTAATCCCGATTACCCCATTATCCCGTTTACCCCAACCTAATTCGAGTGCCAGTTAACCCTAACATTTTGTTTTAGTTGATTTACATAGATAGATATTTTAACTAATTTAAACAACATTTCGTGTCGGGTGTGGGGAATTTTTGTTTGTTATTTTTTTTTTTCTGAAGTTTTTTTGACCCATAAACCTTCCCGGGTGTACCTAGAACAACTACCCAAAGTTTCATCAAAATCTGATAAGTGGTTTAGGAGTCCATAAGGAACATACATACACTTGATTTAACAAGACACTGGGACACTGTCAAATTTCTTTTATAAAATTTGGCATTAATTTCTTGATTTTTGGGAAGTATATTATTGTATTTATAAAATATGGATAAGCAACGAAACAACCATCATAAATACGATTAAATTATGGCAAAATTAAGGTCACATTTAGCTAATGAAATTTGACAGTGTCCCAGTGTCTTGTGAAACCAAGGGTACATACATTCATTTTTATATACAGTGAGAGGCAAAAGCCCCCCCCCCTGGTCTTAACTTTTGAACGGTTCGAGATATTGATTTCCAAAAAATTTTAGGTTAATTTACACAAAAAAACTACCTTTTGACAAATTTGAATTATTAAAAAATAATAACCCCCAGATGGGGGGACTATGAACTTAGTTTTTTTTTAAAGTAAAGAGGGGTCAAGTGACCCCTCATTTGAAAGGGATTTTTATTTCTAACACAATGGTGTTTACCCATCTAAGATATATTTATTATTTTTTTGGCTGGGAGCTTCTCAATAAAAAGAACGATTTCCTTAATAAATGCAACAGTGAAAAAATAAATCTATTTGAAATTGGGTGCATGTTTTTCTTTAATAAAAAAAATATTTTTTTGTTAAAATGTGTTATACCCTGTGTCCCAACATAAAATACAAAAAAACAAAACCTTATGCTTCTTAATAATTTTTTTTTAATTAATTATATTTTTTAACCCTATTTTACTTCGTTTTAATTTTAGTAGGTTATTTTAAAACATTTGTTATAAAACATACTAACAAAAAGAAATTATTAATATTTTTAAATAAATAGAAAACATACACCCCTACTTAGTTTGGATTCACTTAAGTCTTTTATTGTTGCATTTATTACCTAAAACAGGATTCTTGTGCTTTATTTTAAAACGCACACTACAATAGAACTACTGAATCAATCTAAAATTCGTAAACGTCATTGTCTTGGAAATAAAAATAGCTTTCAAATGAGGGGTCACTTGACCCCCCTTTATATTTAAAAAAATTAAGTAGATAGTCCCCCTATGTGGGGGTTATTATTTTTTGAAAAACCAATTTCGTCAAAAGGTAGTTTTTTTAGTGCTAATTTGTCAAGATTTTTTTTTAAATCAATATCTTAAACCGTTCAAAAGTTAAGGTGGGGGGGGGCGGACTTTCGCCTCGCACTGTATGTATACAGTGTGTTCAATTGAGGATTAGACACTCCCTATAACTTTCTTAATACAGCAAATATATTTTTAAGCAAAAACAGGTCAATTTAGTTACGGAGGGGGACATCTAAAATATATAAAAAAAAAATTTTCTTTAACCCTCTGTCACCTACCAACCCCAACCTTCAATTTTTAAATTACAACCCCTATCTTGCGATACCTCATTTGAAAGAGAAAAAAATAAGCTTTACGATGGCATTAAAAAAACTAAAATCGGTTGACTCCTTTTTAAAATAATAAGAGGGTCGTTTTCTGACGATAACTTCTCATCGGTTTGTAATATTTACTTCTTAATTTTTTTAAATAACTTTATAAATAAACACAAATTTTTTGCAGCAAAAAAATTTTTTTTTTAACTTTTTCACAAGGATTTAAACAAATGTTTTGGTTTTTTCTATTAGTAAGGGGATTATGTTACACTTTATTTTAAAGATAGTTTTATTCCCTACACAAAGGTTATAAGAAATTTTTAAAAAATTAGTTAGTTTTTTTTTCAGAACTTATTATAAGAAATAAACCCCAAGGACCTTTTTTAGAAATGATTTACCGGACTGCAAGTTTAAAATGGGCACAATTATTGGTCTAAGCAAAATAAAGTCAATAAGTTGAACTATCTCTGCAAAATGTCTTTCTTTTTTTACAACAAATTCTTAAAAATTTAATGCAAAAGTGTATAATCAAGACTCATAGATGGGATTTTTAGATGTATTTTCCTAAATCGTGTTGCCGAATTTTCGTAACTTTGTTCGTATTTTCCTTAATAAATACAACAGATGGATTTTTTTTAATTTTCAAGGAATAGAGGCATGCTGCAACAACGTTTATGCGTCAATTTTTTTAACACCTGTGGAAAGAAGCGCTGTGTATATTCAAAAATTAGGTAATTGTTCCGTATAAGGTACACCAGTCAATTCTGAATATTTTTTCACCAAAATTGTTTTAAACTAATTAAAATATGCTAAAAAAGAATAAACCGGTGTCGCGTACCAACATTTAGAAAAAATAGTAGTTAAAAAAAATAAAAATGGTTGTACGCTATACGGAACAATTACCACGGGGGTGTTAGTTCCGTATAGCGTACACTAGTCAATTTTGAATATTTTTTCACCAAAATACCTAAACTGACTAAAATATGCTAAAAACGAATAAACCGGTGTCGCGTATCAAAATCTCCCATCCAAAAGCGGGGGGCGAAGCCTCCCGCTTCTTGCTTTTTGTGAGTTATTTGTTTTATAAGAATAATTATTTTAAGCCTGTTTTAATAAATTAAAGCCATTTTTCAATTATTTTCTCCTTAGGAGTCGGGGGCGAAGCCCCCCGCGTCATAATTTTTGTGAGTAATTTATTTTACAGGGAGGTTTATTTATTTTAAGCATGTTTTAATTAATTAAAGTAATTTTATAATTATTTTCTCCTTAGGAGTCGGGGGGCGAAGCCCCCCGCGTCGTGAATTTTTTAGTAATTCGTTCTAGAAGAAGATTTATTTATTTTAAGCATGTTTTAATTAATTAAAGCAATTTTTTAATTAATTATTGCTTAGGAGTAAGGGGGCGAAGCCGCCCGCGTTGTGATTTTTCTGGCATGCGACAACGGGTTATTGTTTTTTAACATATTTTAGTTAGTTTAAAACAATTTTGGTGAAAAAATAATTAAAATTGACTAGTGTACGCTATACGGAACTAACACCCCCGTGGTAATTGTTCCGTATAGCGTACAACCATTTTTATTATACTCCTCGCAGACAAAGTCAAAAACGAGGAGTATATTGTGATTGTTTTGAAAATTCTAAAATCGTCATAGAGCAAAAATTCCTGCAGATTCGTGCGTTTCATCGAATTTTGAACAACTTTCAAAAAATCTGTCCGTCTGTCTCGTTTTTTGTAGACACTCTAACTTGAGAACCAAAGATCCCATCAAGTTCAAATTTTCAGGAAAAATCGTTCTCATTAAAATCTAGATCCCTATTGTTTTTGAAAGAAATCGGAAAATAATAAAGGGGGCTGCGGCACCCCCCAAGTGAGAAAAAATTCATATTTCAGTTATCATAAAAATTACAGAATTTTTTTTCTGGTAACATTAAAGCCCTTTTAATTCTCTACTAAAAGTATATTTAAGTTTTTTTTGTCCGGCCCCACATAAGCCCCCCCAAAAAAAAAAAAAGCCGTATCTTCGTTATTTTTCAATTTACAAAAAAAACTTAAGTCATAAAAATGAAAGGAAATTAAATTCTGTATTAAAATAAATTTTTTTTTTTTTTTTTGTGAAGTTTTTAAGACAAAAAAGGTCAAAAAAAAGGTCACGTAATTCCAGGTTCGGTCAAGGTGGCTTTGCAAAAAAAAATTAAAACAAAAGCACCTTTCTAAAGCCAAATTAAATCCTAAACGTCAGTGTCAGAATTAATACGCATTTATGCTTTTCGCTAATAAATCATTTTTTATAGAAAAATTAATAGTATAACCTCTTCGCAGATTTTTTTTTGTAATTTTTAAAAATTATTGTTCATTTGAATTTTTCTGTTTTCTGATTACTGCGAGGAGTATCCTATTTAATGTCGGCATTTTATAAAAAAACTCTAACTGGCTCACTGACCTAACCCACCCACTGATCTAACCCATTTCTAGTTTTTTTTTCGAACTATTTTTCAAAAATATTGGCACGCGACACCGGTTTATTGTTTTTCAGTATATTTTTGTTAGTTTAAAGCAATTTTGGTGAAAAAATAATCAAAATTGACTAGTGTACGCTATACGGAACTAACACCCCCGTGGTAATTGTTCCGTATAGCGTACAACCATTTTTATTTTTTTTTGAACTATTTTTCAAAAATGTTGGCACGCGACAGCGGTTTATTCTTTTTTAGCTTATTTTGGTTAGTTTAAAACAATTTTGGTGAAAAAATAAGCAAAATTGACTAGTGTACGCTATACGGAACAAATACCCCGCGGTAATTGTTTAGTAAAGCGTACAACCGCGCATTTTTATTTTTTTGTAAACATTTTGAACAAAAAATGTTGGTACGCGACACCGGTTTATGTTTTTTTAGCATATTTTGGTCAGTTTAAAACAATTTTGGTAAAAAAATAAGCAAAATTGACTAGTGTACGCTATACGGAACTGTTACCAAAAATTATTGTGAATTTTCATAAAATATTTTTATAACTCAGGGAAGTATTCTTTTTTAATAAAGAACCTCAACAAACACCCTCAGTGATCTAATTAAAATTAACTCTATGTAGTTCTTTTACATGAAAACCATGAAAATTAAGAAATATGACAACAAGGTAAGCAAAGTATGCACTTGGGTGTGGTAGACAAAGGAATAAGAGAGGGGGGGGTCACGTCACAACACAACGTCAGCTGTTTTCTGGTTTGGAGATTGTGCGAACAGCAGTCCACAATAAACTCAGCTGTTTTGTGTTTTTCTTCTTGACATAACTTTTAATAAAGTTAAAAATATTCAATAATGTCCGAGGCAGAGGCAGCAGCTACTTCTAGTAGTGAGACTGCTTTGGAAGTAGTTGAAAATGTGGATAAACAAGACGATTTGGTAGAACCCGACGCCAAGAGAAGAAAAATAATTAACAAAAATGTCGAAGACAAGAAGTTTAAGCTAGAAGAAAGGCTCGGAGGTATTTTATGCTGCGCAGTTTGCTTAGACCTACCAAGAGCTGCTGTTTATCAGGTAAGCAATTATTACAACATGAATTCTCATCAATAAATAAAAAATATAGACAACCATTCTACAAAAAGCTATTTTTAATACCACACCATTACGTAAGTGCGCATATTCTTTGTTCTCTTTTACTGCAGCAAACACTGCTGTAGTTAAAAGGTAGGTAGGTATTGATCGACTTGTTTCAGCTAAATTTTAGCTGTAAAGTACAGATTTTGCTTTAAATTAAAAGCAGAATCCTTATTTTCCTTTCTTTTTTTCTTGGCAACAAAATGTCCTCGAAAACGTGGGTATCCTTAAATGAAACTTAAGGTTAATAAATGAGTTGAAAGAAGAAAAGTTTTTATGTCTGTGTGGGGGAGGCTAAAGCATCCCAAATGACCCCCTTCAATCAAAAATATATTCTCATAATATTTGTTTAAAAAAAAATCCCCTTAAATGCGGTAGAGAAATTGTTTTTAGAGAAAAAGTACCTATTAAAAAAAAGTTTGGTGTAAAGTTGATGTAATGAATACTTAGTACCTATTCACCCTTTCCGTTCGTCGGTCGACACATCTCAGAAGCCGTCAGATTGACTCTTATATTTCTGACGTTTTTGGACGTATCTGAGATGCATAGATCGTCGACTTCGATACGAACGAAAAGGGTGAATAGTTATGTACTAATTTTAGAACAATTTTGGGGTACGAAAAATTTTTTGTTCGGATACATTTTTTACGAGAATTTGCTTTTTTGTATCTACATATCAAACTGCCCTTTCTCATAAAGCGTAGAAAATGTTGAAAAAACAAAAAACTATAATATATAACTGAAATAATAATTAAAAAAACCCACATTTAATTAATGATAATAGACAAAAAAAAAATAATGTGTTTTCTTTAAAAAAACCACGAAAATAAAGTTTTAAAACCAAAACATATGGAAATACGCACGGACGTCTGCCCATTTCGAAGTTACAATTCCATTTTTTTTTAAATTTTACAATTAAAAAAATATTGTATTTTTTAAAATTAAATAAGTTTTACAAATTAAAAAAATAAATCAGGAATACAGAATCATCATCATTAAATCATTTCATTTGCAGTTTGTATAAGTCATTATTAAAAAAAAAAAGATTTTAATTTTACTGAATGTTTATTCTCTAGAAGAATAGGCATAGTTAATAAGATTTAAGCCCAACCATAAAGGTTTTTGTTATTATTATTATTAATTTTTAAGAGTAATGTATAAGTTGATAGGACGTATGAAACACAAACAAATATAAGAAACTGTGTGTAGTTTAAAAGTAGCCCCAAGAGTAGCCCTTATTAATTAATTCAGAGTGGCAACTTTTAGGAAAATAAATATTACTTGAACAAATGTTTGTTTATGTTTTAAAACTATAAGATAGATTTGTTTTGAATTAATATGTTTAGATTAAAAATATTAACTTGTTATAGTTTTTTGCATCGACATCCTTTTAAAAATATATAAGTAGTAAATTTTAATTCTAAAAATATACCTTTGTTATTGAAAAACTAAAAAATAATGTACTTTGTATTAAGTTTCATAAATTTTTTTAATAAATGTATTAATTTGCAATTGTTTGTCATTATTGCTTATTTAACGTGTATAGTTTTATCTATTTCTTCCTTATTCTTTTTCAGCTTATTTAAAAGCATATTATATACTTAAAAAAATCGATTTTATTTTTCCGCACAGGTGTGCGGAAAAAATTCTTAAAATAAATCCATAAATTATAAAGGTACTACAGTTTGCATATTACTTCTTTGTACTTTAATAAATAGGAATAAAAATAGCACAAAGAAAGTACAGGTCGATTCCAATCAATTTAGGTCTTTAGTTGCCTAAAGCTTTTTAAAAATAAGAAACCAAAAATTAATTCAACAGGTAGGTAATTAAAAAATATGCTGATTTGAATTTTTAATAAATATATTATGTAAATTCAAAAAGGTAATAAATATTTCAGTTTGTTATTGTTATTGTTGACTGTAATATTGCAGTTATTTAATTTTTATATTGCAGTGTTGAGGGTTGGTAATAGGGATGCAACGAATATCCAGTTATAATCCAGTATCCTTTTAAATTGTGGGCCAAAATAGTATAAGAGCGGTTTTTTGAATAACCATATTCGTTGCATTCCTAATTGGTAAGTTTTGTACAAGTACATTACAAAAAGTTCATTCATTAAAATAAAGAAGTTGCATTTTTAAGGGTGCAATAAATATTTTTATTTTGTTTTTTTATCTACTCTGAATAATCATATCCGTCTGACTACTTACTACGAAGAGTATCTAATAAAATGTGTGTTTCATCTATAAAAAGAAACATTGCAAAGATTTATTTTCTGTCATGTTATTAAACTCTTTCAGATTTATTGTCCTAAACGTAAACTATGTTAATTTTTATGTGCGTAATTTGCAGTGCACAAATGGTCACTTAATGTGTGCTGGATGCTTTACACACGTTTTGGCAGATGCGCGTTTACGAGACGAGTTGGCTACCTGTCCCAGTTGCCGGGTGGAGATAAGCAAGACTTTGGCCACCCGCAATTTGGCAGTGGAAAATGCTGTTTCCGAATTGCCTTCTGAGTGCCAGTTTTGCAACAAGCAATTTCCCAGGAACTCTCTTGAAAGACATGAAGATACTGAATGCGATGAAAGGTGAGTAAAATAGTGGTTAAGGTAGGCAGTAAGGGCGTACTATACTGTTTCTACGACCATATACAGTCAAATGCACATAAAAGTGGTACAGTGTCAAATTTGTTTAAGTAAATTTTGCAATAATTCCTTGATTTCTGGTAATTTCTTGACTGTATTCGTAAAATATGTAAAATCAACGAAACCAACCATCATGGATAGGATTGAATTATGGCAAAATAAAGACCACATTTATCAAAACAAATTTGACAGTGTACCACTTTTATGTGAATTTAACTGTACAGACACAAAAATATAAAAATGGTAATCAAACATCTAGTTTTGCGATTAGATTTTTAAAATTGTGTTTGGTTTTTGAATCTCGTACCGCGTACATGTGGTGCCATCAACCCGCACCTTAAGCAGCTCCGTTTTAAGCAAAACATACCGCACTATGAAATCTTCTTTACTAAATGTTTTCTGATTTTTCACTTAAGGGCTATTTATTCATCCCAACCGTTCAGAACCAGACACGCGGTCGTCATACTTGGGAAACGTCAGTTTGACTTGAATCATTGTACCTAATACTGGTGGTAACCCTATTCCCATGTATAACGACCACAAATCTGGATGCGAACGGAATGGGTAAGAATTTCTAAATAGATTTTTCAGAATTTCAGGTTGCAAGTACCGCAGAATTGGTTGTCCATGGAGAGGTCCTTTTCACGAGAGCATAGTGCATGAAGAAGAGTGCGTTCATCCTCATCGTAGTGGTGCCGAGGTGATGGAAACATTGACAGTTCTGGACCAACAAACCGTCGAAGAGAGAAAACTTTACGAAAACATTTTTGATCTTCTTGGATATGAAAAAATTATTTTTAATGGTATTATTTATTATACTCTTCGCAGACAAAGTCTAAGTGTATATTGCATTTGGTCGGACCTTCTCTAAAATCGTCAATTTTTGCAGATTCGTTCATTTCATGATTTTTTAAGACTTTTATTTTTTGTCCGCCTGTCTGTCTGTAACGAAATTTGTTATCACCATAATATATTACTGAAGAACGGTTTATTCAATTGACTTGAGATTTGGTACAAAAATCAATCTCGTTTGGGGAAAGAACACTATTGTTTTTGAGAATTTGTTTTTAAAAAATCACATTATAAATAGAGGGTAGGAACCACCCCCAAAGTTGAAAAAAAAATCATATTACGGTTAATATTAATTTTACGAAAAAAAAATATTTACAATAAAATTAAAGATCGTATTTTTTCCTATAAAAAAAGCATTTAGGTATTTTTATGTATTCCCATCCGTTTACAAAAAAAATAAGTTTTACGTTTTTTTTACTAAAGTAAAAAATGCACCTTTTTAATCATCTACTCCGACAATTATTATACATATAACAATAAAAAAATAATCATAAAAAAAGATCTATCTGCGAAGTGTAACTTTTTAAATGAACTATTCCACTCACTGATCTAACCCATTTATTAATATAACCCGCTCTTGTTTTGGCTTATAATAAAAAACATAGACTGTCACGTTTTTTTTACAGACATTCAACTAAAACCGTATCGTACTGACGAATTTCTTCACCGTTTATTTTATGAATCTTCACGCTTTTCTGCTTTCAATAACCAATGGGTTGTAAAGGCTAGAATTAACAACAGTCAAAAGGATCCAACTCAAAGTTCTGAACGAGATATGTCATATCAGGTTTGTGAAACAAACAAAAACTACAGAAACAAGTGCAAAAACTTTATATTTCAGTTAATTTTAAAGTCAAAATCTCCAAATCCAATGAGTCTAAGCTACATTGTTCTTCGGGGACCTGTTGGAGACATTAAGGTTAAACCACGAATACATCAATTTGAATTTACTGAGCAAGAAAATGAAACTTTGTACGTTGCTTTGCCCTTGCCCGACACTACCGAATGTAACAGACTACTAGCAGCTAAAACAATTAATTTTAGGTAAATTTTTATAGATTTTTAAGAAATTTACTAAATACAAAATTTTGATAATAGATATGCAGGGGTTCAAGGAAAAGTTTCCACCCCCATTATTTGCTAAACAAATTTGTTTTGAAAAACATTCCGAGACACGTCAATTTTATTTCAAAGGGGGACACATAACTAACATATTTTTTATTTTTTTTCTTTAACCACTTGCGGGAGGTGGCCATTTTTTAATTATCTTAAATGGCACTACGGGTCAAGTGGGGTCTCATTTTGACACTAGAATTTTTCTCTTTCCAAAAAAATAAAAATTTTGAAAATCGGCAAACTATTTTTTGAATTTTTTTTTATTTGACTTTTAGATTTTAAAGTTAGTAAACAGTTCTAAAAAGAGAAAATGCTCAGACAGGTCGATTTTCTTTTAAAAAGAGATAACTGAAAAAAATATCTCTTAATTGTTTTCTTTAAGCCTCTTACCGGGGTGGCTACCCGTCAAAAATAGCACAAAGGGGAACATGAATGATTTTTTTTTATTTTTTATATCGATTCTCCATGAAAAACCAATATTGTTTGTGTTTAAATATGATCCCAGAAATTAATATTTGTGCAGAAAAAAAATATTAAAAATCGTTTAAAATTAGTAGTTCAAAAACACTTCGTACGTGATGACGTCAGCTCGTACCCTTCAGAAAAAAAAATTTGTTGGTAACGTTTGTAGCTGTCATCAGTTGTCATTTTTGACTTAAATTTAAAAAAATAATAAAAAAAGACCATTTTACTTGCAAGTTCTGTCCAAAATGTGGTTACTCCAAAAAGAATTGCAAAAAGTTTATTTTGTCTCCTCAAAAATAAATTTAAATTGATGCGTCAAGCTGCTTACAATTATTTGTATCATTATTGCAATAATAAACGTCAGAAAGTAATGTGCCGAAGTGGTGAAGAATTCAAATTATATTTTTCCAAAACTCATCAATGATGAAAATAAGGTACTAAATAACATAAACAGATTACAATTATCCTTCTGCATAGGTTCAACTCGTCGACATAATTTTTGATTTCGTTTTTAAGTGCAAAAAAACGCCAAGTAAAAATTTACACAATAAATCACACCGCTACTACTCGCGATTGGTAAACACTGCACTTGTCCAACTGGGCAATTTTATCACATGCCTAAAAAACGGTAACAAGAAATAAAAACATTAAAAAATGCAAAATTAAAACTAACTCTTTTTAAAACGTCAAATTATGTTTGACACCAAATTTCAAAACAACGAAAGTGCCAACACAATCAAGTTTGTGACGTCAGCTCGTAGACGTACCCTAAAAAGTAGTGGGGGTGTTTTTATGTACCCCAAAGTTTAAAAATTAATTTAAAAATAGTGGCTGGCTTAAATAAATTAAAATATGCAATAACGTATTCCAACCAGGTACCTCTTTAGCTAAAATGCAATATTTGGCCAAAATTTTTTACGTTCATGTTCCCTATTAGTTAACAGGGACCTTATTTTTGAGCCACAATTTTTCTCTCTTTAACAAAGTAAAAAATTTTATATAATTATTTTTTTTAAAAAATACAAGAATTTTCAAATTTTAAAAATGTTTACTTTGCTGAAAAGAAAAAAAATTGTGGCTTGAAAATAAGGCATCTCTTGACTTGTTTTGCTATTTTTTATTTTAGAGGTGTAGCAATCCCGGTTAGAGGGTAGAAAAAAAAATAAAGAGATATTTTTTTCAGTTGTCTCTTTTTAAAAGAAAATCAACCTGTCTGAGCATTTTCTGTTTTTCGACTGATAACTTACTTTGAAATCTAAAATTCAAATAAAAAAAAATTAAAAAAAAAGTTGGTCGATTTTCAAAATGTTTATTTTTTTGAAAAGAGAAAAATTCTAGTGTCAAAATGAGACCATAATTGACCCGTAGTGCCATTTACGATTATTGACAAAATGCTCACCCCCTACGGGGGGTTAAAGAGAAAAAAATTGTTTAGAAAATAATGGAGGTGGTAACTTTTTCTTGGACCATCCTGTATATTATTAGTTAAAATTTGGTTTACTTATGTTTTATTGTTTACAGATTAATTATGTTTCTGGCGTCCAAGTAATGATTTTCTTATCCGTGTGGATTGGTTTTTTCTATCTAATCGAATATATTTTAATTTATTTTTACGAATTTTATTATATTTTACATATTCTATAGTTTTAAGAGAATCGATCTCTTTAGATTAAGCTAAGAATAATGTTTAGACTAGTTTATTTAACATTTTATTTTGAAGAAATATATTTTTATTTAAATGAATCGTTGTTTATTTTTATAAAAACCATTATACTTAAAAAAGTGATACACCATCCTAGGTTATTTTCAGTTTATTTTATTAAAAGTCATAAATTTACAAGGCACAATTTTGTGTTATTAAAATTACAAATTGTAAAAAAAAATTATTATCAGGTTTTAGAACACTACGCTTTTTTATATTATCCACCATTTTGAAAATCATCGATAAGAATCCAAGCATTTAAAATTCCCATTTCACCACCAGTAAGAAGAAGGTTTTTCTAAAATGTAAATGTGTACATTGTTTATAAAAAAAAAATTATACTGTCTTTTGCAAAAAATACACAATGGATCAAAAATTTCTCCATTCTTGCAACTTATAGAAAAAATATTATAAACCATCGACATAAAGACGTACTGTGGTAGCAGCAGAGAGGATTTAAAGATAATCCTCTTTACTGTTACTACCCCACGTCTCTATGTCGATGGTTTATAATATTTTTTCTATAAGTTGCAAGAATGGAGAAATATGGGCCAAGATTGTTGTCGTAAAATCATAGCAAATCTGGAAAAAAATATATAAAAGCCAGATTTTTTATATGTGTTAGAACATGCATTAGGGAACTTAAATCCACATTTTGCACACTCCTAAGGGATGAGCTTTCTCCCCTATCATTTAAAAAGGGGGGGATTTTTGCAGTGTAAATTTCTCCGTTGCTGTTGGTCGTAGATTTTTTATTTTTTTTGTATTGTGTAGCAAAAAATAGTGACTACAACTTTTATAAGAATTAAGAATTTTTTTTCGTAACTGTTACAAAAAAAATATGATTGCCAAAAACCTGGTCAAAATATGGGTATTATCTCGGGTATTATATTTGTTTTTTACAAATAACTCGCTTTTTGTTTTTTTAGTCAAAAATTACTTCCAATATTTTCTGAAGATCTATTTGTCTTTTACAATAACCAAAAGAAATTTTTATGGTAAGTCCAATCAAACCGTAGAAATGGGGCTCCAAAGTCTGAAAAGTTTCGTTTTTAGGAGTGCGCTGGGTCAACAAATTTTGTGTATACATTGTGATTAGAGCCAACAAATTTAAAACAAATGCTTCTTATTACCCATTTGAGTGATAAAAACATAGTGCCCACCCAAAAATTAACTAGGAGACTCTTCTGGGACCCCCTTTTGCAAAGACTTACATTTTTTGTTCAGTTTTTCGTTTTTCTCGTAAAATATGCATTGTGTATTTATGTATAGTGCTCGGTGTAGTGCTAATCTGAAAAAATATCGACAGCCCCCTTGGGCCCCCTTTGGTCAAATTTTTTTAAAGTCATTCAGGCTCGTTATACCTTTCGTGATTTCTGCAAGTGTCTTCTCCATAACGCTAAAGTTGTGTTAAACATAAAAGAACAATTTGTTTGTCTTTCAATCAATCCATATCTACAGGCAATTTATTCAAATTTTAAAGTTCATCCACAGTTTCTAATTCCTTTTCTGCATTATCTACGGTGTATACTGGGGGGACTTGGATGTTAAAGTTCTCCGATTACAATGAATACCCAAAAACACACTCATAATAACAAAAACATCAAAATTTGTATGAATTGCCTGAAAGACAAAAAAAATTGTTCTTCTATTATATAATACAACTTTAGACGGTATGGAGAAGACACTTGCAGAAATCACCATAGGTAAAACGAGCCTGAATGACTTAAAAAAAATTGATAAAGGGATCGCAAGGGGGCTGTTGGTATTTTTTTAATTAGCACTACACATAAATACACCAAGCATATTTTATGAGAAAAATGAAAACCCGAACAAAAAAATTCTGTGCAAGAGGGGGTCCTTGGGGGGTCTCCTAGTTAATTTTTAGGTGGGCACTATGTTTTTATCGCTTAAATGTATGGAGAAGACAGTTGTAGAAATCACGATAGGTAAAACAAGCCTGAATGACTTAAAAAAAAATTGACTAAAGGGGGCCGAAGGGGGATGTCGATATTTTTTCAGATTAGCACTACACCGAGCACTACACATAAATAAACAATGCATATTTTACTATGTAGAAAGCGAAAAACCGAAAAATGTAAGTTTTTGCAAAAGGAGGTCCCAGGGGAGTCTCCTAGTTAATTTTTGGGTGGGCACTATGTTTTTATCGTTTAAATGGGTAATAAGAAGCATTTGTTTAAAATATTTTGGCTCTAATCACAATGTATACACAAAATTTGTTGACCCAGCGCACTCCTAAAAACGAAACTTTTCAGACTTTGGAGCCCCATTTCTACGGTTTGATTGGACTTACCATAATAATTTCTTTTGGTTATTGTAAAAGACAAATAGATCTTCAGAAAATATTGGAAGTAATTTTTGACTAAAAAAACAAAAAATTATTTGTAAATAAATTAATGTAAAAAATTTTTAAGAAAAAGCTTTTATTTAAATGCCCTAAAAAGAAAAAAATAAATTTTTTCAATTAAATTAAACCCATTAATTTGTCACAATATACACTTTTTATGATATAAAAGCTTGTCGCGAGATTCTGCATTTATGTAGATTTATTTTGTAAAATACATACATTTTTTTCTTTTTTCAGAACCACCTAAATTAAAAATTGGTAAATGGTATAAGTATTGTATTCTTTTTATTAATTGCAATAGTAAATTTCGCGAGATTCTGCATTTATGTAGATTTATTTTGTAAAATACATACATTTTTTTCTTTTTTCAGAACCACTTAAATTAAAAATTGGTAAATGGTATAAGTATTGTATTATTTTTATTAATTGCAATAGTAAATTTCGCGACAAGCTTTTATATCATAAAAAGTGTATATTGTGACAAATTAATGGGTTTAATTTAATTGAAAAAATTTATTTTTTTCTTTTTGGGCATTTAAATAAAAGCTTTTTCTTAAAATTTTTTTACATTAATTTATTTTACATTTTTAAGTTTTTACTGTAGATGTTTTTTAATCATTTCATTTAGTATGTCATTGCTATAACCTTTTATTTGATACCCATATTGGCAAAATAGTTAAAAAAAGAGAATCCGCCATTTTTTTTAGGGCGCCATATTGGATTTTGAATTGTCACATATCTTACTATATCCTACCTGTCATTACCTTTCATTTGATACCCATATCGGCAAAATAGCAAAGAAAAAGCTAATTTGCCATTTTGTTGGGCGCCATATTGGATTTTGAATTATGTCATATATTTTACTGTATTCTACAAGTCATAACCTTTCATTTGATACCCATATCGGCAAAATAGTTAAGAAAAAGCTAATTTGCCATTTTGTTGGGCGCCATATTGGATTTTGAATTATGTCATATATTTTACTGTATTCTACAAGTCATAACCTTTCATTTGATACCAATATCGGCAAAATAGTTAAGAAAAAGCTAATTTGCCATTTTGTTGGGCGCCATATTGGATTTTGAATTATGTCATATATTTTACTGTATACTACCGGTCATAACCTTTAATTTGATACCCATATCGTGAGAATTTTTTAGAAAAAAGTCATCCGCCATTTTGTTGTGGACGCCATATTAAGTTTTTAGGACTAAAAAAGTTACCATTTTGCATTGTCACCGGACTTCCACATGTATACAAAATTTCAGAAAAATTGGTCAAGCGTAAGTGTTTCAAAATCGAGTTGCAAGATTTGTACTACACAAACACACATACATACATACATACATACATACATACATACATACATACAAACATACATTGCGAGTTAAATAAAAGCTTTTAAAAACAAATATAATACCCATATTTTGACCAGGTTTTTGGCAATCATATTTTTTTTATATTTGCGTTCTATAATATGCACATTATGAAACCCAAAATTTGGTTTCTTTAAGTTTCTGAATTGCTTCATTATTAAACCCAAAATTTTATTTTATTGGTTGGTTTTCCTGATGCAAAAAGATGAATTCTTTTCTGCAAGGTACTTTTTATTTACAAATTTTACTATTATAATCAATCGGGGGACATATTTTTTTTGTAGAGGGAATAACTAGAACAATTGGAGAAACGATATCAATGGTTACATTTTCTTAAAAACGCCTATTCATTCAGTATTAAATGAGTAAAGTTTACAAATGTCATTATTTAATATGTCTATATTAAATTTATTTTTTACTTCAAAATGTCAATGTTATGCTATAAGGTTGGTCATAAAAATAAATTTTTATCTTAAGATTTAAATTCAAATTAAAAATGCTTTTTAATGAATTAAATTAAGCAAATATAAAAAATAGTATAAAAAACTCGTTTTATAAGGCGTTTTTTTATCACTTGTCCATTGGAAAACTCGCCGCTGCGCGGCTCTTTTTCCAAACCTGGACGCGTGCTAAAAAACGTTCCTTATAAAACTCTATGTTTTAATATACTATTTTGTAACAGTTACAAAAAAAATTTTCTTATAAAAGGTATAGTCACTATTTTTTGCTACACAATACAAAAAAAATATAAAATCTACGACCAATAGCAACGGAGAAATTTACACTGCAAAAATCCCCCCCTTTTTAATTGATAGGGGGGAAAGCTCACCCCTTAGGAGTGTGCAAAATGTGGATTTAAGTTCCCTAATGCATGTTCTAACACATATAAAAAATCTGGCTTTAATATATTTTTTTCAAGCTCAAACTACAACAATCTTGTAGTAATATGGCTAATTCCTTAAACGCGCTTAACCATATAACCATAGTTATATCAGACAAAGATATACAACAAAGAAAGACACCAAATAACTATGGTTTCATGGTTATTAACGCCAAAACATCCCTATTGATTACCTTTTCGTCAAACCAACTACATCTTATACGTTGTTTATTCTCAAATAATCCACAATATGGTTTTAATTTATTATCCACCACTTCTACACCTCTAACACATTCGCCATCATTTGCATTAGATCCTGCTAAAATAAACACACTATCATTTAATGAATGTGTGTTCACTACATAAACATGATTTTCAGATGTTCTCTAAAAAAATCATTAAACATCAAAACAGAATATATTTTTTGGTCAAATAATATTTGCGGTGGGATCTTATCGTATTTCAAAAAACGTTAAGTTCGTACGTTAAATCTAGTAGTTAAATTTACTTATTCACAATCATACATATAGGTGTCCCAAATTGGCGCACCACCTGAATAGTACGTTGTTGGGGTATGTCTAAGCATCCCCAGAAAATTAAAAAAAAAATTATCTCATATACCTTAAAAACTTTAAACGCATGTTTCTTGAAAACAACGGCACGAATTAAAGAAAAATAATGGTTTAATACAAAGACACTTCATGCTAAACTTTTTTACCATTTGTTTATCTTTAAATTGGTCAAATACTTAGAAATAGAATAACTAGAAATGAATTGCTTATAATCATAACATTTCAGTGTGTGGGACCAAGATCGAATAGCCCAGCATAGGTCGGATCCATTGAAAACATTTGTTTATTTACGTCCACCGACTCATTAGTCCATATAACTTATATGGGTAAACAAAAAGATCTTGGACCCAAACAATGAATTTTTATACCTTCTCTATTGTAAATATATAAACTCTTTGGTCAAATATCATTTTTATAATCAATTTAATTTCACAAATTTTTATGAAATGAAGCTGACAACAATGTCAATATAACTGATGCAAAAAGGTAAGATCAAGAATCATACATGAGTTTTAAAGTGTCTTTTTCTTAACAAAGTTGCCGCATTTATCAAACTTAAGTGCGTCAATTCTGGGGCATGCCTAGCAATTCTTGGAAAATTGTTAAAAAAAACCATGTTTATTTATTTCTGAGCTGAGGAAAATACGGTTAAAATAAAGACAACTCTGTTAATAAATAATAAATTTCGATACAACTCAAGCTATCATGAAAGAGGAGTTTAATCTTAGCTTTACATGAAAACATTTACTACAGTCAATCTGTCCTAAAAAAGGGGCGTACATCGACAAAATTCCTGGTAGGGCCGCCTTTTTTATATGATGTAACTGGATGTCCAAAGAGTAAAACCCCAAATTGGCGTATATCTACCTATTGCAGAAACGGAGTTATGGCCCCCCCAATGAGCCCCTTTTAATTCATCACGCTGGAACTGCACCAAATTTTTCAAATAGATGTCAAATAAGATTTTAAAAATATTTTTATAAAAAAAAATCTCTAAAAAAATTCCTTCGCCCCCAAAGAGTAATAACCAATCATGTTGGATTTACACCAAATTTTGCAGATAGATGCTAAGATGCTTAAAAATATTTCCTTATAACTTTTTTTCAAAAAATAATTCCTTTGCCCCATAAACAAAGGGGGCTTTTATGGGGGGCATTTATTTTTTTTTTCAAAAAAAGTTATTAACAAATATTTTTTTGTATCTCATTTTACATCTATCCGCAAAATTTGGTGTAAATCCAACGTGATTGGTTATTACTCTTTGGGGGCTTTTTAGGGAGGTGAAGAAATTTTTTTAGAGATTTTTTATTTTATAAAAATCTTTTTAAAACCTTATTTGACATCTATTTGAAAAATTTGGTGCAGTTCCACCGTGATGAATTAAATGGGGCCCTTTGGGGGGTTATAACTCCGTTTCCGCAATAGGTAGATATACGGCAATTTGGGGTTTTACTCTTTGGACATCCAGTTACATCATATAAACTAGAATGGGTAGAAGTTACTCTTCGCAGATGAGTAGCTTGAGTAGAATTCGAAATCGGTAGATGTATAATTTTATATTTTTTGAGTCAAAGCTAAATCAATATTTTATATAATTGCTACATATTCTATAGTATACTCTTCGCAAGAAAATTATTATAGGATAATAGTTTCTTTTAAATAAAACAAATTTAAAAAAAATCTGCGAAGAGTGCAAACTATTAACAGAAAACACGAAGAATTTCGTCAACGAAGAGGATAAACGTCAGTTCTGACGTTTATGATATTTGGGGCTATTTGTTCTGACAGCTAGTTTTGTTTCTTTGTTTGAAATATTTTTGGCATGGCCTTCATGACTGACGCGTGACGCGATTCGGACTTAAAAGTTTTTTGCTACTAAAATCGTTTATTTTTTTGTTTTTTTAACCTTACTGGCTAACTTTACAAAAAATAAACAAACATTTTTAATAGAAAATTAAATTTTCTTTATTTTTGAAACATATATTTTTTTTTGTAGCTTAAATAATAAAGGAGATAGGAGATTTTTTGTGCTGGGGGGTAATTGGGGGGTCGGACAAAAAAACTAAAGAATACTTTTTGGTAAAGAATTAAATTGTCTATATTTTATGTCGAATATTTTTTTTTGTAAATTTAATAATAGTCGAGCCACGATTTTTTTTTCATTTGGGGGGCTGAAAAGGGGGCTTTATAGTACTAGGATTCTTGTCAAAAACAATAGGGTTCTTCCTCATATAGGGATCAATTTTTCCTTAAAATTTGAATTGGATTGGAGGTTTGGTTCTTAAGATAGCGACCGACCGACCGACCGACCGACCGACCGACCGACATACCGACGGACGGACAAAAAATGAAAATCTTAAAAAGTCATGAAAAACACGAATTTGCAAGAATTTTTGCTCTACGATAAAAATTGGCGATTTTAGAATTTTTTGATCGATTGCAATATACTCTTGCGAAGAGTATAAAAAGGCGGCCCCACCAGGAATTTTGTCGATGTCCACATACGGATTGACTGTACTAATTGTACAAAGGCATAAAAAGTAATACTTTTTACGATTAAGACTAAAAACAAAAATCAAAAAGTAGGATAATTTGTTGTTGTTTTGAACTAATCTTAATAAATACTATTTTATACTTTTGTGCAATGTTGCGATAAAAGCTAAGATTAAAATCCTCTTTCATGAAAGATTTTTTTGTATTGAAATGATCTCATACACTTTTAATTACATAAAAACTAAAAGTTTTGACAGTAAGCCATAGTGGAATCGAAGAACACCCTTAAGAAAAGTGTATTTTGAAACCCAACTATCGTCATGTTTGTTTGCTTCATATATTCTCTTCTATAGCCCAATTATTCTAATCAAAATTTGTAGGTTCTTTAGAAAAAAATTCCAAGATCCGCTTATGCAGTATTGTAGGCACTACCCCCAGGAATATAAAAGTGAAAAATTCCTACAAAATTTCCGTGATGTTTAACACCCATCTTGCATAGAACTGAGGAGTTAGTTTTTTGTTAATAACTATTCGACACTTTTGAAAAAAGTTTTAAACATTTTTAGGAACATTATTTTAATAAGAATACTATCATTTAAAAAAATAACAAATCACCAATATTAACGATTCTATTGAGATAATAAGTCGCGCCATTTTTTTAAATATAAGAGGGAAATTTGACAATTTCACAAGAGAAATGTCATTCAAAATTTCTAGGTCTGTAGTTCTCGTAACGTAAAATTTCTTATTTACATATGCCAAACCTGATTTTTAGGTTAAAATTGCACGTTTGCGTAAACGACCTTTACTTACGTTACGAAATTGTGAATGGACTTTCCCTCATATGGAAACTTTCCCATTCTACTAATAGGTGGACATAGACATCCTTATTATCACAATAGCTCTTTGAAAATCACCTTTTTTCATCATAATCGTCTATCTTAGTTATAGAGTCCCGAAGCATAGAATGCAGCGTTCTCTGTAGGACCAAATAATGTTCATAAAAAATTTTAAAACTTTTTCAAAAGTGCCAAACAGTTTAGGTATTAACAAAAAACTAACTCCTCACTTCTATGCAAGATGGGGGCTAAACGTCACGGAAATTTTGTGGGAATTTTTCACTTTTATGTTCCTGGGGGTAGTGGCTACAAACCTGCATAAGCAGATTTTGGTTGGGATTTTTTTCAGGGGACATTATTAGAATGATTGGGCTACTAGTCATACTTACAATAGTTTTGTTTTTGACAACAAATGTCTAACAATTAATGCCAATGTCATTTTGAATATTCCGAATAGAAGTTGCATTCTTTTGACCTATTTTGGGAACAGAATATTTCCATATTTTGGCACTTATGACAGTCATTAGTGTCAAAAATGGAATCATTCCTGGAATAGACCAAAAAAATGTCTCATGATTCTTGATCACAGCTTTTTGCATCCATTTTTATTGACATTGTTGTCAGCTGACCAGTGTAAGCGTTTGAAGTTTTGCCCTAAGAGGTCTTATCTCCAGGGATATGAGATAAATTTTTTAACAATTTTCTGTGGGACCTTTTTCTGGCGATAACTTTTTAACGGTTTATGATATACGCTAAGTATCTAGAATTACTAGAATTTTAGACAAAGCTTATTAAATGATTGTCGCAAACTATTTGAAATAAAACTTTTTCATGGACATTACTTAAAAATTAGTTATTAATTTTATCAATTATCTAAAAAAAAATACTAACCTTTAATCCAGTTGCAAGATCTGCTCTAGTAAAAGTTATGGAGGGTTGTACATCCTCCATTTTCCATATCTGAATTTCGGCAGTGTGTGTTACACAACTTAACAAATCTTGATTTCTTTTTCGGTGCCATTGAAGTTGTTCAATTGATGACTCAGTATTTAACGAATCCACAAGTGCATCATCTTCTAAAGGTTTTGTCAAATCATAAATATTTATAAGCCCGTCTGTAGAACCTGATGCTAATTTATTAAAGTCTGAATTATTAAATTTTACCTGAAATTTGAGTTTATTAAACTAAGCAAACCAATGCATATCAAAAGAGATAATGCAAACTTCAAACATAATTAAAACGTGGTTAAATAAAGATTTTATAAGATACTCTTTGCAGTAATCCAATCAATGGAATGTTATTTGCAAGAATAATGCTCATTTTTAATCTTATTAATAGTATTAAAATTTGTTTTTTTCTGGATAGGTGAAGGTTAAAAAAAAATATCTGTGTCTATATACAGGGTGTTACCAAATAAGTAGGAAAAAATTCAGGGGGTAATTCCTGAACCCATTTTAAGAAAAAAAGTTCATATGAACATGTGTCCGAAAATCCTTCGTTTTTGAGATACAGCGCCCCCAAAAACCCCTATATATAGGACCTATTTGATTTATCTAATTACTAGAAATATTTTCCCCTTTGTAAAATTTAAAAAAACGGGTTAATAGTGGGGGCCCTTGGGGGCTGTAAGAAAAAAAAAAGTCAAAATCGGGCATATGTTTATAGGAACTTTTTTTCTTAAAATGGGTTCAGGAATTACCCCCTGAATTTTTTCCTACATATTTGGTAACACCCTGTATATAAGCTAAGAATTTTATTTTTAAATTTAACTTTTACCAAAATGTGAATTGTATTTAATTTTGGGGGTTCTTTTTACCCCATATTTATAATAATAAATAAATAAATAGCATTTATTTAACCCTTAGGAAACAATAATAATAACAAAATAAAAGTATAATAAAAATAAACATAAATTAAAGATTAATAAAAAGGAAAAACACCTATGCCCTAAGGGTCAAAAAAGACTATATTCGATGTTAAGGCCCGCTAAGTAACCGGACCTTAACACCGATCTTCCATATATAGCCTTGTTTTACTTTTTTTAAAAACAATTTAAAGTTCATAAGTTATTGTGGTAACAAATTTTATTACAGACGGACAAAAAATAAGTCTTAAAATGTCTCCAAGAGTATATTACTTGTGCTTGTGAGGACCTTCTCTGAAATCGTTAATATTCATCCTAAAGCAAAATTCGTTCTTTTCATGACTTTTTAAGACTTATTTTTTGCTCGTCTGTCTGTGACGAAATTGGTTACCACAATAACTTAATAAAGGTTTATCGGATCGACCTGAAATTACATATAAAAATTCGGAGTGACTATTTCTACTCGCCTAATGTACGAATAGTGAGCAGGCTATTCAAGCACGCGTGAATATGAATAGTTAGTGGGCTATTCATACATGCCTGATGTACCGTAAACCGTTAAACCTTTACTCCATGTGAAACCAACCGCTAACCAAATAAGGGAGAAAATCATACAAAGGTTGCCGCTGTATCCGCTTACCAAAATGCTACTTAAGTCAAGTACCTGAATGCCTCTTTATCCCCTCCAAACACAAGTGTATGAATAGCCCACTGACAATTCATACTCGCGCGAGTATGAATAGCCTGCTCACTACTCGTACATTTGGCGAGTGCGAATAGTCACTCCGATAAAAATTTGTCTCATTTATAAATTAATAAATCAAACAATAAATAGGTAGGGTAAAAAGCACCCCCAAAGTTAATAAAATTGCTAATTCCGTTAATATTAATTAAAAAAAAGGTATTCCTTATGAAATTAAAGACTCTACTTTTAAGACAGGGCCGGTTGCTTAAGGTGGCAGCACACTTAATTCATTTTAGATTTTAAGAATTCTGATTTTTTTTGTTCTAAAATGAACGAATTGTAAGATGTCATGCACCCCGACCTTAAGCAGCCGGCCCCGTCTTATATATGCAAGAATATAGATGCCGAAAAATATGTATTCGGCATTTGTTTATTCATTCATTCAAAAAAGCTAAACCTGATCAATTTAGGTGCTGATTTTTGATAGATGAGCGGTTATTAGATGTATTTACGGTACCTATCAGTACATTAAATTTAGGAAAAAAAAAATTTTGCTTTAAAAAAAAAAATAAAGTAGGTTTTTGGTTTTTTCCTTATATTTAATATTTTTGATATTATTTTAAAACCAAACTTTCTAACTCCAAAGAAGAAAATATGGCCAATCTAGTCCTACCATTAGATGTTAAAAATTCCACTTGGTTTGTAAATCTTGAATGATTGAAACGACTACTCTACTGCACAACAACCTGCCGGCCCCCTCTTAAGGGGAGAGTCAATTTTAGAGTAAACTATTACTTACCTGAGTTATATCATCCGTATGTGACTCCCAATAAGCCCCTAGTAATTTTGTATTTCTTATGTCCCAAAATAAAATATAGGCATCTCCCTCGTGCACATCAGTTCCAGCGCAAAGCAACCGATCGTTAGAAGCAACATCAAAGCAATTAGTTGTTTTTTCTAATGACGTACCATTCTTGGTGGAATCTTAAAATAAATAAACTAAAATTTGTATGACACCTACTCATCACTGAGCCACAAAGAAAGCCTTATCCAATTTTGAAGAGAGTAAAGTGTATTTATAAAAATAAAATTAAAAAAAAAATGGTTTTGAGTAAATGTGTATAAATTTAAATTACTATTAGTCTAGTAAATGAACCGGCAAAACACCCAAAATGCGAAACTTTTTTGAATATGAGCCGATTTTGACGAAAATGGTGTCATTCGATTTGGAATTACATCTAGATAAAAGTCCCAACCCTTAGTGGGCGAAATTTTTGTAGCCCCCTTTTTATATCTAATATTCAATCTTGTTGGATTTGCACAAAACTTTGCAAATATGTGTATAATAATATTATTAATAACTTTTTTTCAATATTTTATTTTCTAAAAAATTCTCCCCTAGTAGGCCCCATAGGTAAAATTGGTAAATTTTAAATCACATTGAATTTTAAACAAATCTTGCTTTTATTTTCAAAATAGTATTTCAAACAACTTAATTTATTAAAAATAATTACATAAACCCCCTAACGCCCCCCTCCTTTCATTTTATTAATATTAAATTATATTGAAAGTGCATCAAACTATAAAAGTAAGTGCAAAAAATCATTTTAATAATAACTTTCTGTTAAAACTATTTTTTTTACAAATTTATGTTGGCCCCCTAGTGGCCCCCCTGTATTGACTTATTATTTGGTCATTTTTCATCAAACTTTGTAGGTAAGTGCAAAATGAAATTACAAACAACTCTTTTTAATGTACGTTTATTTCTTAAAATTTTTGTTGACCCCCTAGGGACCCCCCTGTATTGACTTATTTTCTGGTTCATTGGATTTTTATCAAACTTTGTAGGTAGGTGAAAAATAAAATTATAAACAACTCCTTTTATGTACGGCTATTTCTTAAAATTTTTGTTGACCCCCTAGGAACCCCCTAATAATGACAAATTTTTAGTTTCGTTTAATATTCAACAAACTTTATAGCAAAGTGCAAAGTAACCATGTACACAACATTTTCTTAAAATATTTTTTTTTTGCCACATTTCTTTTACTTATCTATAAAGTTTGATGCAAATCCAATACACCGGAAAATATGGGGCCACTAGGGGGTCAAAATAAAATATTTTAAAAATAAATATTTTTAGAAAATGTTGTGGACATGGTAATTTTGCACTTTTGCCATAAAGTTTGTTGAATATTAAACGAAACTAAAAATTTGTCATTATTAGGGGGTCCCAGGGGGTTAACAAAAATTTTAATAAATAAACGTATATAAAAAGAGTTGTTTATAATTTTATTATGCAATTACCTACAAAGTATGATGAAAATCGAATGAACCAAATAATAAGTCAATACAGGGGGGGGGGGCACTAGGGGGCCAACATAAATAAAAAAAATAAATTTTTTAAAAGAAAGTTATTATTAAAATAATTCAGGGGGACTGTTATAGATTGATGTACTTCCAATAGAACTTAATGTTAAAATATAAATAAGGGGGGGGGGCATTAGGGGGTTTATGTAATTTTTTTTTAACAAACTTAGTTGTTTGGAATACTATTTTGAAAATAAAAACAAAATTTGTTGAAAATTCAATGTGATTTAAAATTTACCAATTTTACATATGGGGCCTCTAGGGGGCAAATGAATTTTTTAGAAAATAAAGTATTGGAAAAAAGTTGTAAAGAATATTATTACACACATATTTCGAAAGTATTGTGCAAATCCAACAAGATTAAATATTAGATATAAATAGGGGGCTATTCAGGGGGCTACGAAAATTTCCCCCACTTCTAATGGTTGGGACTTTTATCTAGATGTAATTCCGAATCGAATGACACCATTTTTTTCAAAATCGGCTCATATTCAAAAAAGTTTCGTATCATCCGGTACATTTACTAGACTATATTGCATGGCTTCTGTCTTTGGATGTACATACTTGACATGGGGATGAGTCTGGGACGTTTTACTTGTTGCTAATGACGTTATGTGCAACTTCTTTTCATTGTTTTTATCAAAGGTATTTCTATATCTCTGTATGTGTTATGTGTTTTTTATTAGTTAGAGGAAAAACACATAACACATACAGAGATATAGATTATTATATATACAGGGTGTGCAAAAAGTTCGGAATATCGCTCCTAATTTCGTAAATACTTTTCCTAGAAGGTTAATTTTTTCGAGGTCGATTTCTATTTTTTCAATGCGCATCTTTTCAACCTATATTTAAATATACAGGGTGTCTCAGTTTCTCAGAAGACTGGACAACTTTCTTATTTTAAATGGAACACCCTATTTTTTATTTTTTTTTATGAATCTAGATGTCATTAGCAGTTTAACGATATGTCGCTTGCTACCCTTAAATTACTAAATGTTACCCCTTTTAACAGAATTTGTTTCTTTGTTAAAAAATTTGGAATATCGCCTGTAAAATTGTAAATACTTTTCGTAGAAGGTTAATTTTTTTGAGGTCCATTTTTATTTTTTTAATACGCATCTAACGTGCATAGACTCAATTATACAGGGTGTTTCCCTTTTTTAGGAGACTAAACAACTTTCGTATTTTAAATAGAACACCCTATTTTTTATTTTTTTTTATGAATCTAAATGTGATTAGCAGTTCAACAATATGTCGCTTGCTACCCCTAAGTTACTAAATGTTACCTCTTTTAACAGAATTTGTTTCTGTGTTAAAAAGTTTGGAATATCGCCTGTAAAATCGTAAATACTTTTCGTAGAAGGTTAATTTTTTCGAGGTCCATTTCTATTTTTTTAATACACATCTAACAAGCATACACTCAACTATACAAGGTGTTCCCCTTTTTTAGAAGACTAGACAACTTTCTCATTTTAAATAGAACAGCCTATATATTTTTTTTTAATAATCTAGATGTCATTAGCAGTTCAACAATATGTCGCTTTAGGGTGTTCTATTTAAAATAAGAAAGTTGTCTAGCCCTTTAAAAAGGAGAACACTCTGTATAGTTGAGTGTATGCTTGTTAGATGTGTATTAAAAAAATAGAAATAAACCTCGAAAAACTTAACCTTCTACGAAAAGTATTTACGATTTTACGGGCGATATTCCAAACTTTTTAACACAGAAACAGATTCTGTTAAAAGAGGTAACACTTAGTAACTTAAGGGTAGCAAGCGACATATTGTTAAACTGCTAAAGACATCTAGATTTATAAAAAAAAATAAAAAATAGGGTGTTCCATTTAAAATAAGAAAGTTGTCTAGTCTCCTAAAAAAGGGGAACACCCTGTATAGTTGAGTCTATGCACGTTAGATGCGTATTAAAAAAATAAAAATGGACCTCAAAAAAGTTAACTTTCTACGAAAAGTATTTACGATTTTACAGGAGATATTCCAAACTTTTTGACACAGAAACAAATTCTGTTAAAAGGAGTAACATTTAGTAATTTAAGGGTAGCAAGCGACAAATCGTTGAACTGCTAATGACATCTAGATTCATAAAAAAAAATAAAAAATAGGGTGTTCCATTTAAAATAAAAAAGTTGTCCAGTCTTCTGAGAAACTGAGACACCCTGTATATTTAAATATAGGTTGAAAAGATGCGCATTGAAAAAATAGAAATCCTCGAAAAAAGTAACCTTCTAGGAAAAGTATTTACGAAATTAGGAGCGATATTCCAAACTTTTTGCACACCCTGTATATATATATATATATATTTATTTATTATTAATCTAGACTCCTTTTGATTAAATCTATAAATTTGTATTTATGTAAAAATTTTTATAAAATCAATAAATTTGTATTTATTTATTTATACAGGGTATTCTAACGAATGCTATTCAGGGAAGTTTTTGACGTAGGATAAATTGACCCCCCTTTTTCTCGGTTATAAAAAAGTTATTGAAAAAATTTAAAAACTTATTGGTTGTAACTCGTATTGAATTTTTTGGAGTTAAATCAATCATATGCCTTTAGATACAGTGTATTCAATTTCAGAGTAGCCACCCCCTGTGTCTTTGTTATATATAGCAAATCCATTTTTAAGAAAAAACAGGTCGATTTAGATTTGGAGGGGGACATCTAACCATCCAGTCGTCCTAACATCAAAATTTAAAATTAAAATCCTATCTTGCGATACCTCATTTCAAAGAAAATAAAATAAGCTGTACGTCAAAAAAATTAAAATCGGTTTACCCCTAATCGAAATAACAAAGATTTCTTTTCCTGACGATAACTTTGTAACGATTTGTGATACATAGCTTAAACAACATTTAAATAATACCACAGACCATCTTACAGACCGTCAGGATGGGCATTTAAATGGGTCCGCAAAAAGGGTCTAATGGGGCTTATCTCTAAGGCCATCTGCGTTTCTTGGCATACATAGACGTACATAGATCTGTCGATTTGACTTTTCAAAAATAACAGATTGAAATTTATGTCAAACTATTTTTGAACACAAAATCAAATCAAAATTATTACTTTTGAAAAATTGCAAGTTAATTTAAATCAAGTATGATGACTGTTGGAAAGAATAAAAAAAAATCAATAATCAAAATTGAAGATTATATGCTTAGATAAAAAATTAAGTTGTTTTGTATTCAAAAACGCAACATATTTTACTTTTATAAAAATTTGCTAAAATATTGCGGTAAGTACAAAAAGTAAATCTGATATTCATATACCCAAGCTGGAACAAATTCATGCGTACCTCTAGTTATGTTTAACATTTTTAGATTACAAAATTATGTCTAAATAGGGATCACCAGAAAATTATTAAAAAAAAAGGGGCAATTATTTGGTCAATATCTATACACCTATTTCAAAAACAAAACAAATTCCCTCAAATTTCTTTAAATTGCCTTAAATTTCTTCAATTTTTTTCAAATGCATTTAAATTTTCCCTGATTTGGTACACTCTTTCTAGTTAGATATAAGGGGCACTGAACTTGCTAATCTTAAAATTTAGATTGAAAATAATGACCTAGTGACAATAAATGACAAACTTTATAACCTTCAAAATAAACTACATAAATTTTTTTTAGATTCTACAGCCTACTGCAATTAAAAAGAGCGCACCCATTTAAATATGCATGCTGTATGTCTGTATATCTGGTCTGTGATAATACACTACAAAAAATTCTAACTTGTGGCATTTTTTTTACCCTAACTTAAGGGGTAATTCTTTTTTTTTTTGTTTATATTTTTAAAAGACGGGGGGTCATGTTATACATCATTTTGAAGATAATTTTATTTTCCATACAATGGTTGTAACAAATTAAAATTTAATTTAGTTTTTAGTTTTTTTTTTATAAAAAAGAAAAGAAAAAATCATTTTTAAAAAATATTTCACTTCATAAAATGTTTAAATTGGGCACAGTAACTGACTGACCGAGGGGCTATTCATTAAATAAAATAAGTGTCCATTTTTCTAGTAATTTGCAATTTGCTAGAAATTTGTTGTGGAATTTGCTTGGAGTTTGTGTAATTAGTGCACATTTTTTTTTTATTAAATTGACCCTCGAGCTAAAGTGTAATAAAGCATCTGTTTTAAATTTTCCAAATTATTTCTTGTAGTGTCTCCATATTTTTCGTTAAGTCGGGATAAAAAATGGGCAAATATCACAAATCGTTTAAAAGTTATAGACGGAGAATGGCTCCTTTGTTATTTCAATAAGGGGTAAACCGATTTTGGATTTTTTGACGTTATCGTACAGCTTATTTTTTTCTCTTTGAAATGAGTATCGCAAGATAGGGGTTGTAATTTAAAATTTTTATATTAGGGTGGCTGGATGGTGGAGGATTAAACAAAAATAATCTATTTCATTTTCCTGAGTATTACGTTGTGATGTAGGGGGTTGGTAAGGGAACGTTAACTCATTAAGACCATCTTATAATGCATATAAGTATATTAAGGGGTTACACGATATGTTCGTACAGGGTAAGTATATCAGCTTTACTAGCTACTTGTTCATTACTCTTCTAATGACTATTACCTATACCTAATTACCTACTATTCTTATAACCTAATTATCCCTACTACCTACCTACTACCACTACACCTCCCCGGCAATTTTTAGAAGAATTTATCTGTTTTAACAGTAAATTTTTCGTGAATAATTTAAATAGTCAACTGCTGTTGAATTCCTCTAAATAATCCGAGAACCGTATGTGGTTTATTTGTTAGCCTTGAACCTAACTAACCTATCTTAACACATTACACTATACTATAACAATAAACATGCTTATTTGACAAGGTTACAATAATATGCAATTCTGCAAATTCCTTATACTACTACATCATTCAAATGCATTTTACATACAATTTGCTAAAATCTAAGGTTTATTAAAATACAATTTAGTCCGATTTTTATGTATCAGCACTTCGGTACCCTTTTTATCGATTTTTACGTTTGGTTCACAGTCTTCGATAACACTAAAAGGACCTTTATACACTTCACTATGTTTATGTCCACTTTCATTTTTAATTAACACTAAATCACCATGTCTATAAGTTATTGGTTTTAACTGTTTATCATAATAAGTTTTCCTAATCTCCTTACTTTTAATTAGATTTTTACGAGCATCCTCATGAGCTTTTTGAAGTCTATATTTTAATTCATTCGGATAATCGTAAATATTATATACAGGATCGACTGTATCTTGTAAATTACTAGGTAGTTTACAAACTCTACCAAAAACTAACTCATAAGGGGTGTATTGTGTTTCCGTATGTACCGTAGTGTTGTACGAAAAACACCAATACTGTACCCACGTGCTCCATGAATAAATTTGTTCTTCTGATAAACATCTTAAAAACGAATTTAAAACTTTATGAGAATTCTCCAAAGCTCCTATACTCTGATGATGATAAGCTGTACTTGACATCTGATCTATATTTAACAATTTACAAATTTCCTTCATTGTTGATGAAATAAATTCTGTACCTCTATCAGTACCTATAGCCTTAGGTAATCCATATCTTAAAATAAAATTTGAAACAAAAGCTTTTGCAACTGATATTGTATCCTTTGCCTTTATTGGATACGCCTCAACGAACTTAGTTAGCTCGCATTGAATTGTAAGAATATATGTAAAATCTTGATCGTCTTTTTCAAGAGGACCCACAATATCTAAAAAAATTTTTTCAAAAGCTGTGCTCGCTGTGGTTGTTATTACCATAGGTACCTTTGTATTGTTACTATATTTATTCCTTTGACATGAATCACAGTATTTCACAAATTGTTTAACGTCGTTTAATAATGTTGGCCAAAAGTATTTCTTTTTAATATTGTTATACATTCTGCGAACTCCTGCATGTCCACTCGAAGGTAATAAATGATAGTCATTCAAAATTACTCTTTTGTCGTCTTTGTTTTCAACCCTTGTTACATTTTTAATTATTTGAATTTTTGGGCCTTCCCATTTTAATTTTTTGTTAATCAATGCGCTTAATGTATTAATAAACTCAATATTATTTTCATTTTTAATAATAAATAACTCAGTTATGTTTTTATTTTTACAAATTTCTCCTAAATCCCTCAACAATGCGTCTCGCGCCGATGCCGATCGAGAATTAAGATTTGCAAAAACTGTTGCAACGTTTTCTATGAAAATTAAATTTTTTGTTTTGTAACAAGCAATATCATCTTTCTTGGTAAGATTACCAAACTCTTGACGATTGACAAACCGCATTTCAACACCTAATTTTGACTGTTTAAGAATCTCTACTACTCTAGGTTGATCAGACCTTGAGGTCGAAGAAACTTCACTATCTATCTTTTTAACGTTCGCCTCTTTCTTACTCTGTGCTCTTGTCAAAACAGAAATAACATTCTCATGCATACCTTTCAATTCATCCGAAGTTATAATTACTCTCGATAACGCGTCTGCAGCGGCGTTATTTGAGCCTTTTACATACTCCACATGAAAATCATGCTCTTCTAAACAAAGTCTAAACTTTGTCATGCGACTTGATGGGTTATTATGATTAAAAAGATAGACTAATGGTCTATGATCGCTGACCACTTTAAAATGTCGAAAAAATAAATACGGTCTGAAATACTTTACTGCCCACACTATTGCTAATAATTCCTTCTCAATAGTAGCGTAGTTACGCTCACTTTTATTTAATGGCCGACTGCAATACGCCACAGGCTTATTATCTTTATTAGATAATACTGCCCCTATCGCAAAACCTGAGGCATCAGTCTGTAATCTAAACTCATTTTCTTCCGAGAAATCCGGATACTGAAGTAAAGGTGGATTTATTAAAGCATTTTTTAAACTTACAAATGAATTTTGACATTCTGGTGACCAAACAAAAGTTACATGTTTTTGAGATAATTTATTTAACGGTATTGCCAATTTAGCAAAATTTGGAATGTATTTTCTATAGTAGTTTGCAAATGCTACAAATCGTTTTACTTCATCTGCATCCTTTGGTACTGGATATTGTTCTAAAGCCCTCGTCTTTTCAGGGTCAGGTAGTATACCTCCAGCCGTTATAATGTGTCCAAGATACAAAATTTCTTTTTTCAAAAATTTACATTTGTTAGGGTTTAATTTTAAATTCACTTTTCTTAACCTGTCAAAAACTTTCATTAAATTATTATTATGTTCTGTCAAATTCCTACCAAAAACAATCAAATCATCTAAATACACAAAGCATTTTTCATAATTTAAACCCGACATTGCCACTGTCATAACCCTGGAAAATGTACTAGGACTAATTTTCAATCCCATGGGTAAACGTCGCAGTTGAAATTGGCCTTTATTTGTAGTAAACGCTGTATAAGGGCGGGATTTTTCATTTAGCTCAACTTGATAATACCCTTGACTTAAATCTAAATGACTAAAGTAAACGGCTCCCCCTAACGAATCAAGAATTTCTGTTATGTTTGGCAGTGGAAATTTGTCACTTTCTATCTTGTCATTCAACGCTCGAAAGTCAATGACAACTCTCCACTTCTTATTTCCCAAACTGTCTGCCTTTTTTGGTACTATTAATGGGGATGACCACTCACTTTTAGCCTCCTCAATAATCCCTTCCTTCAGCATATCGTCAACTTGCCTATTAATTTCTCCCTTTAAACTTTGTGGCAACCGATATGGCTTTACGTATGCCGGAACTGCATTTTCTTTTAACTGAATACTAGCCTTATACATGTTAGTTGTTGTTAACTTATCTTGTGGCAAATGAAAAATGTCTGCATACTTAGCACAAATACTCTCAATCACTTTTTGTTCTTCAATGTTTTGCTCTTTAAGATCTAAATTTTTAAATAACTCTTTCACACGCTCAGCAGAATTTAATACACTCCTAAATTGACACAACTCATACTTTTTACTTGCATGCATTTCAGGCGTTACATTTGTCATTTTAACCTGGGTATCTCTTGTGTTTAAAATTTTAACTGGCACTTTTCCATTTTTTGGACTCGCAATAGTCCCTGCAAGAAATATTCCTTCACACAACTCTTTCGCTACAATTACACAATCTTCCGTTAATTTAGTAGACACATACTGTATAATTTCACACCTTGGCGGAATAAACATAATGTTGTTGTTATTATACTTTGTAGACAAGTTCAATGTCGTTGCTTCGTAAGCAGAATTTAATACTAGGCTAAATGTTTCATAATTAATTGTTGCTTTATATTTAGAAAAGAAATTTTCTCCTAATATGCCGTCTGAAGCACACGATAACTCACTAAAAACATAAAACTTTTCCTCAAAAAATGTCTTTCCAACAAACAATTTTAAATTTACATATCCCAATGACGTTATATTTCCACCAATTCCTTTAATATTTAAATTATGCTTAATAATCTGAACATTATTACCTAAAACTTTTTGCTTAACTGCACACAGGGTTGCGCCTGTATCCACTAAAAAACTAAGATTTTCACCATTCACTCTAAAACATACATCATTCATTCCGTTACAAGCATTTATTTCATGCTCCGTGCTCTCGAAAAAACTGCATTTGTTCCTCCTCAGGCACCTCTTCACTCGTCATCGCATTTATTCTACCTTGTCGTCCTCGCGAATTATTTTGATTAGATCCTCTAGAATTATTTGAATTCCCGCGATTGTTGCCCCTGGACCTATAATTACCCGATCCTCTAGACTGATTACCTTGATTTCTAGAACCCTGACGATTATTTCCGTTATTTCCTCGATAATAACTTCCCCGATTACCTCTAGTAAATCCTCTATAATGACCTCTTCCCCGAGCATACGTCATTATATTATTGTTGGGCTCCAAATTACGCTCTACTTCTTCATCTTGGGCTGCCGCTATTGCTTCTTTTAACGAACTAAATTGCCGTGCGGAAATGATCGTACCAATGCGTTGACTACGCAAACCTTCCGCAAAGCGTTTTATAGCCTGCTTCTCGTTGATTGGCTTTAACACCTTAAAAGCCTCCTGATCGTTATCCGCTTGCGCTATAGTAAGATTGACAAAAATGTCTTCAATCTCCCTACCAAACTCTGAAATTACCCTATTGCCTTGCTGACTTCTCGATAATTTGGCTTGAAGCGCACTAGCTGACCTTTTGGTGAGCAAATTTTTCCGCATATCCTCAACAAGCGACTTAACTGTTGCATAACTAGATGATAACCTAATCCTAGCCGATGCAGAAAGTCTGGATTTTAAAACTAAATTAATCAAATTTACTCGACTTGTGGCTTGATCCAACATAGAGTCGTACAATTCAATTGCATCAATTAGTAAATTAACACTCGTTTCGGTGTCATCCATTACTGGCAAAAGGCTACAAGCTGTTTTTAAATCGAACGCCATGTTTGTATTAACTTCGAGTATCGGATCTTTGGGTTCTTCTGTTTCTACTTTTGAATTTTCTTCCGCGTCAAATTTATTCGTGGGGTACGCTTCTCTTATATAACTATAAATACTTTCTATTGCCTTTTGAAATTCTAATACCTGTTCAACTTCTTTATCTGACAACTCTTTAATTAAACTAGGAATAGTTACTCTAACGTGTTGGCAAATTGATTCAACTTTGCCTACTTTCCTCGCTGCTGTCTCACTATTTTCTCGCCTAACTGGGCCTATCTTTCTTAAATATTCCTTTACTTCCTTACAATAATTGTAGAATTCTTGAAGTTTAGAAATATCCATGTATATCAAACACCAAGACTTTATCAAAACAAATTGCCTAATCTAAACATTTAAATAATTTCAATGAATAAATAATAACAAGAATGAACTAAAAAAAACAAAAAATCGCTGATACTGCAACCTAATTACTTAATTCTTAATTTAAACAATAACATATTATACCTAGTACTACCTAAAGTTGACCTAGATTTCTAACTTAAACTAAATCTTATTTCTTACTCCTAGCGTCTTCTAAACGATATTCTGCGACTTCCTTAGCTCGCTCATGGTAATCTCCCTTCGAACCATCTTCCTGACCATTCGGTGGTAGAACTTTAGGCTCAACGCCAACGCCAACAAGAAAAATACTCCCATTACTGCCGCAATCATCCATTCGGCTCTGGTCATAGTTTGGCTTGCTTGGGCATCACCACTTGCCGTTTGGGCAATTATAACCTCCTCTTTTGAAGGTTGACTACCCATAATTCCACAACCAAAAAAACTGTCCAATCCAACGGCACTAACTAACGCACTTCGCGACTTTTCACAGACTACCGTCGGTTTGGCAGGATCGCCATGTGATGTAGGGGGTTGGTAAGGGAACGTTAACTCATTAAGACCATCTTATAATGCATATAAGTATATTAAGGGGTTACACGATATGTTCGTACAGGGTAAGTATATCAGCTTTACTAGCTACTTGTTCATTACTCTTCTAATGACTATTACCTATACCTAATTACCTACTATTCTTATAACCTAATTATCCCTACTACCTACCTACTACCACTACAACGTCCTTCCATATTGATTTGAAGTGTTAATTTTTTTGGTTTCAAAGTCCTAACACCCGTCAACACTTCAAATCTATTTTATATTTTTTAGATGTCTCCCTACAAATCTAAATCGACCTGCTGTATTAACAAAGTTATAGGGGGTGGCTACTTTGAAATTGAACACACTGTATACAAGTTGTTTAAAAAGATACATATTTTTTAAATGGAACTACATACCAACATATTTTTAATTAATTAAAAAATTCTACATACAGAACAATCCTTAATTTTTGTTTAGGATAAAAAATAATCAAAATATAAACATCTAAAATCATGATCATTCTGTAGTTTTTTGACATTAAATTACCATGAAGTTTGGATTAAATGTCAAAAAAATGGCGCATAAACGCTAAACGGAATGGTACGCTCTTGGGGCATTCTCAGGGATCCCTTTCCTAGAAAATTGTAAAAAAATATCTATATCTTTCATATTCATCGAGAAAAATGCGAACAAAGTTGCATAATTTCGGCAGCACACTTTTTAAAATTCATCTTAAAAACCCATCTAGATTCTTGAGCATACATTTTTGCAGTGGATCATAATGAGACTGTTTAATTGCTTTCATTTATTCTCTTCTCTACATTGATTGTTATGTACTTGTTGTTAAGAACAAAACTATTGTTGATAGTATGACTAGAAGAGAATGAATGATGCAAACAAATAACAAACACGACTATTGACATTGTTGCCTTCATTTCATAAAAGTTTTGTAAAATTTAATTAATTATAAAATGTAATGTGACCCTTTAAAAGATATACAAATGGTGAAATAATTTTAGATAGGTTGTGGCTTCGTATTTAGCCGATTCTTTCGTTAAATGGGCCGTTATCCTTATGATATAAGCGTTTAAAGTTTCGCACTTTGGGGCCTTGTATCTCTTGTTTGGGGCACCCTGGACATGCCCCAAAATCGTACCATGGCGTTTATGCGCCATTTTTTGGACACCCTGTATTTAAAGGCCTAGTTTTGGTTTATTTTCAAATCAAAAAATTCATTACGAGTTATAACCAATTAGTTTTTAAAAATTTTTAATAACTTTTAAATAACCGAGAAAAAGAGGGATTCAATTCATCCTGGGACACACTGTACCTGCTTTGCATAAAAAAAAGTTCGCATCCATTGATTTTCGATTGAAGGGGGGCATATCATGTCGTAAGTTTTGACTTTGACAGAATCATCTACAGGGTGTCCAAAAAATGGCGCATAAACGCGATGGTACGTTGTTGGGGCAAAGTTTAAGCGCTTATATCTTGAATAAGACCGCATATATTAACGAAAATGGTTTAATGCAAAGCTACAATCTATCTTAAACCATTCCATCATTTATTAATATTTTAAAGGGTCAAATTACATTTTTATAATCAATGCCCCAAGAGCGTACCATCGCGTTTATGCGGCATTTTTTGGACACCCTGTAGTATTTTTGGAGATGTCTAGAGTGAGTTGATATAATAGAGTGAAGCCACTCTTGACAGACGTCAAACTCCCATATGGTAATTTTGTTGTTGTAAGGTTGACAGCCCTGTAAATTTTTTCGGTGACTTTAAAATCTTTCAAATTTTGAAAGAAATGTCGCACATATGCGTACCATTTTTTATTTAATTTTAAATTTATTTAATTTAAATTTTGAAAGAAACTCATTACAAAAAACAACTTGAACCTGAGAAGCTTAATTTAAAATTAGTATAACTTACGTGATATGATAAACGTAGATAAAAATTTTCAATTTTATTGAAAAGGATACAATTTACTTTGTCAAAATGTCAAAATAAAACTATTATCATTCATAAAACTCTGGTTTTGGACCTTCCTAAAAATGGCTTCCTTTAAACAAATGGACTGAATATTCTCAAAAAAGATGCGCCGACGGTTATTGAATATCCACATTATATTCATTAGACTCTTTCTACCATTTTTGTCCTTCCAAAGTTTGTTGAGACTATTTCTTCCACAAGACAATTTTCGTGCTATAACCTCTTGCAAAACATCCAATAATCTTTATCGCAAATGCCTCCAAAATTATTTAATACTTTTAATCGAGAGCGTTTTAATTCTTCTTAAAATGTTACTGTATTTTGTATTTGTTAGTTATTTTAAAATTTGACGTTTTACAATTTTTGAAAACTTTTCGTTTGGAAACGTCAAAATTTAAAATAAGCAAATTAGAAAATAAAGTAACATTTTAGGAAAAAGGCTCTCGATTAAGAGTATTAAATAATTTTGGAGGCATTTGCGTGCGATGAAGATTATTGGATGTTTGCAAGAGGTCATCTCACGAAAATTGTCTTGTGGAAGAAATAGTCCCAACAAACTTTGGAAGGACAAAAATATTAGAAAGAGTCTAATGAAAATAATGTGGTTATTGAATAACCGTCGATGCATCTTTTTTAAGAATATTCAGTCCAGAATATTATGAATGACACTAGTTCCTGGTTTTTCTACCTCAGATTATTTTACTTTTGGGGCTATTCTGGAGGATTACTTAGTTATCTATTAAAACTAATAACTTTCTGTTGGTCGAAGAAACAAAATCGTGAACTTTTTAATCCATATTGGTATTATAAAACAATAATGTTGTATTTTTATTAAAATAAACATTAAAAAATAAATCTAAAAAATTGCCATCGTGGTATATTTTTTCAATATTAATATATAAAGCTTTCTCAGAATATTCTAGCATAATTTGTTTTAAAATAGCCTAAACAAAATTTAAAAAAAAATATGTTTTTCTCCAGTACGCCAATGAATTATTTTGATTTGTTACATAACCTATATTTAAAAATTTGGCAGATTTTACACCAAGTTACCAGATTTTTCAAGGGGGATTTTCGGACCAGCTATCGAGAGCTCCAAAATGCAATATAGAAAGAGACTTCCGCTATTTCCCTCCTTTGAGCGTCCAAACTCTTTTATCATCAACTATCACTAGAGATGTCTAACGCCAAAGTCTTTATATGGAATGGAATGCTAGGTCAAGTGGCACCTTTTTTAAAAGGTTTTGTCATTTTTTATACAAATATGACTTAATTTACACACATTAGGTCGGGAAAAAAGTGTTCCCGACGAGTAGGTGCTGCATGCATGCATCCTAGGAATACGGGAACATCTTCCTGGGCGAATTGGGTATTCTATTTTTTGCACTAATACCTTTAAAAACAATAAATAATTAAAAAAAACATACCCAAATTTCACTGTTTTACTGTGGGTCATTCCGCCAGATATCAACAAATATTAATTTATTTTTTCGCTCGGTGTTTCTGCTTTTTTTCCATATTTTGCACATTGAATTCTACGAGTGTACAGATGAAAAAAAAATTCATATATTTTTTTTAATCATTCAAGTTTTTTATGGAGGTCCTTAAAATTTGAGTTTGGTCGGATTTTAAAATTATGTAAAATAGTCATAACACAAACAATTGATGTTCTACTTAAAGAAACGTAATTGTGGACCCATCATGTTCTTAAATAAAAATATTGAATCTTCTAGAAGCATAAACAAAAGGAAAAACAACATAGTGATTTTTACGTAAATTAAGCATGTTTAGATCGCCTCCAAAATGGGCAGGTTGGTTGCATTTTTGGATTTTTACCAGGTAAATTTAACAATGGACTTTTTGCTTTATTCTGTAAACATTTTAACTTTGTACTATAAATTTTATATCCTTTCGCAGCTTGCCTATTTTTAAAATTTTGAAAAGTTTAGGAGCTGGTAACTTTTTTGGGGGAAGTTGCAGATTTTTGCCAATCCAAAGTTTTGAGCTGTGGTTTTGCATAGTAAATAAATTACAGGCTCCCAAAAAGTAGACAATAGGGGATTAATACAGGTTCAAATTTATTATCAGGCTGATGGAAATGTTGCGCTATTTTTAGCATAATTTAACAATTTAGCTTCTATTTTATTAGTGACACGGATATTTTTAAAATCTGAGGTAGATGTGCCTAAAATATCCACCCTTATCGCTACCTCTAAAATCTACTTTTTTCTCATGACCATCTAAGTGGATTAAAACAAAAACCACAAATATTTTTTTTTCATGTATAGAATAAGCATGGACATATAATGTTAATACTAGAATTTTGACTTTCTACAAGTTCCCCCAACCGAGATACAGATAGCCCAATTTAGGATTTTTTTAAATTTTAAGCTACTGTATTTCAGTAAAAGTTAAAACCTTAAAGTTAGAAATTTGACCAATTAATTAGTAAGCCTTAAAGCTTTAAAATTTGGTAATAGTGCCTTTCTAAATTCTCTGGTTCAGTAAATATTGCTATGCCAAATTTGGAAAAATTTGCTAATTTTTTTAATTGGATTAATTGATACAAGAAATTTTATTTTAGGCAATTTGTTCACATGTCATTTATTGGGTGATTGCAGAAAATTTAATAGAACCCAAACTTTAAAATTTTCTTACGGATTGTAATCACAAGAGATAAAAGTTATTTAAGATGTCAACGTGAATTATGCCTCAAGCTGTGGAGCTTTTGGAAAAAAAAAGTGTATATATTTTTTTTGAGACATTACTTATTTAATTTCCAAAATATAATAAAAATCTGAAATGGTCGAGCGGCATGGGTTTGTTGATTTTTCATGGATTTACCCCTGTGACAGACAGTGAAACCAGGTCGGGAAAGTAAGTTTCCCGAACTGTTTTTTTATTTACTGCACTAGTGCGGGAAATAATTGTTTCGGTTGCTTGGCAATTGTAGGTAAAGTGCTTACTATGGTTTAGGAAATTATCGGATCGAATAAATAAATTAAATTATGTTTAGAAATTATTTGCTGGCTTTGCAAATTTTATTGTCCTAATCGAGAAATAGATTCTTTCAACAGAATAAACTTATTTGTTGCACAATAAGTTTATTCTGTCAAACAAAATTCTCGTACTTTTTGTAATTTTTTTTGTCCTAATCTAAAGATAATTTTATTAAATGCTTATTTTAAAAAAAATTAAAAAATATCTACTACATTGAAACAAAAATAGAGCCATTCTTTTAAAATGATTTTCTAAGAAACGCAATTATTATGAAAACCAAATAATACCTCTACCTATTTTTATTTCGATGGTTGCCATTTTTTCAGAATAAGCTCTTAAAAAAACTATTTCTCGATAAGGACAATAAAATTTGCAAAGCCAGCAAATAATCTCTAAAAATGTTAAAAAAACAAACATTTTTTTAAAGTGTAGTAATGACAAGAGCTTTCAAAAAAGGTGGCACTCGACCCCCCATTCCATTTAAAAATTTTGAAGTTGAACTTCCTTAGGCTAAGGGATGATTTTGTCACTTATGACATATTCTGACTACCTTAAATTAAAAACCAACGGGTCCAAACATTGTTACAGCAGAAAAAGCTCAAAAAAATCAAACTATGTTCAACTTCTTTTCGGTGTCGACCTTGGCTTCTTTCAACAACCTATAGCAGCGAAGAAGCTAAGTAGAAGGGCAGGCATAAGTGTCTGAGGTTTTGTTGTTTTGAGCTTTGGGCGCATGAACTTTCTGTTATCTGTCGAAATTTAAGCCAATAAAGCTAATTTCAGTTTAGTGCAGCGATATGAATCAAAAATTATCAATTTTAAATTTTTGTTGGACAACACTTTCACACCACCCTATTTTTAAAATATATTTAATTTGCATTCAGAATCTCATTTTGGAACTTTTTTCAGTGGGGGGAAGACCCCTTTTCAGCCCCCACAAAATTAAGATTTGGTGATTTTGGAAACTAATTTTGAGACTCATTAAAAAAGATATTTTATTTTTTTCTTTCGTTATCAAGTTTCCTAAAGTACCCTCATTTTAATGAGATATTACTTAATAGTTTTGAACAATACTCTGGGTTAATATGACAAGAAGTAGTAAAAAACAGAGAAAAAAAATTGTATAAAATCAAATATCTCAAAATTTATTCAGAGAAATAATAAATATTTTTATATTAGTAGTAGTATTCGTACGAACCTCCTGCTTAAAATGAGTATTATGAACCCATGGGTCATAGATCTACCCGTGGAGTTAATGGACTTTGAGTTAGGCGCTGCAACGCGGTAAACGAGTAGCGAGCGCGCTTTGGTCGAAGTTTTATGCGATTTTGCAGTTATTCGTGTCCTGTTATCCTTCCAATCCAGCTGGACAACAACTTCGCACCACCTCATTATTAAAATATATTAAATTTGCATTAAGAATCTCATTTTGGAACTTTTTTCAGTGGGGGAAAGACTTCTTTTCAGCCCCCCAAAGAAAAAATTGTTTTTTTTTTCCAAAACTAATTTGTATGCCCCTTAGAGAATATTTTTAATTTTTTTTTCCTGCTATTACATACCTTAAGGGGTCCTCTTTCTTATAATGTATCAATTATAAAGTTTAAACAATACACAAAGTCAATATGACAAGAAGTAGAAAAAAACCCAGCAAAAAAAATGTTTTAAATCGAAATATCTTGAAATTTAATTTAAATTTTTTAACATTTTTTGCATAAAAGTGTTCCTCCAGGCCATCTGCTTACCCTCCAGGTGACGGATGAGCACAGCATCAACATAACCTGTGGAGTTCCTCAAGGCTCCATCCTGGGCCCCTTTTTGTGGAACGTATACTACGACTCCATCCTAAGAATGCAAGTGCCAGCCGGAGTGACCTTGGTGGGATACGCTGATGATCTCGCTGCGGTCATCCTAGGAAAGACCAGCACGGAGCTTACGAGGAAGGCAGAACTGATGACCCGGAGGGTCACTGAAAAACTCCAGGACCTCCATCTGGAGATTGCACCGGAGAAGACGGAGATCGTGGTCCTAAGAGGAAGAAACACCGTAAAGGAACTATCGGTAGTGGTCGGAGATAGGCAGCTGAAGTCGGTGAAGGCGGCAAAATACCTTGGGGTGTGGTTCGACCACAACATGCGGTTCACCACCCACATCGAGGAAACGACAAAGAAAGTCCAGAAAACGGAGACAGCCCTAGCCAGGATAATGCCGAACACTGTGGGACCCAGAGCAAGTAAGAGAAGAGCAATATGCTGCGCGGCATACTCGGCGCTTATGTATGGGTGGGAAGCGTGGCATCCGGTACTGCGCTTTAAAAAGTACAGGGAAATGGTGCACAGAGTACAGCGGCAACTGGCGATGAGAATAATATCATCGTACAGAACGGCTGCAACACAGACAGTACTGGTGATAGCCGGGACGCCCCCGGTAGAACTAATGGTAGAAGGAAGGCAGCGCGGAAAAAGGGAAAGCTGGGGAAAGGCCGAGAGAGAGGACTGGGTGGCAGAAAGGTGGCAGGAGCAATGGCGCGGAGAGCCAGCTAAGCATCAATGGAGCAAGAGACTTATAAAAGACGTCAAAGCGTGGGTGCAGAGAAAGCACGGGGAGGTGCAGTACGCTACGACCCAATTGCTTACGGGGCACGGATGCTTCAAGAAATATCTGGCGGACTTCAAAATTGTTGAAAGCGCAGAGTGCTGCTACTGCCAAGAGGAAGAGGACACACCGGAACATACGTTCTTCTCGTGCCCAAGATGGGAGGAGGAGAGGCAGAGACTTGTGGACAAGGTGGGGAAACGGGTCACCCCCGACAACATAGTTCCGATCATGTTAGAAAGCGAGGAGCGGTGGAAAGAAGTGACAGAAATGGCGGTGGCAATAATCGGCAAGAAGGAACAGGAGGAACGCAGGGATGAGTGATCCCCAGACAACTGGCGACCGAAGTAATGCCCAGAGGCGGTTCCGGAAACCAGGACGCAATCAAAGCGGGAAGGGTTTAGTCGGTCGGTGCAAAAGCACTGAAGCATCAACCCGACACTACCTAGGGCGACAGAACACCAATGCCCTGGGTGTTCCGCAGGGAATTCCTAATCCGCTATAGAAAAAAAAAAAAAAAGGCCATCTGCTTAAAATAGGCAGTTTAAACACATGGGTCATAGATCTACCCGTTGATTAAATGGGCTTTGCATTAAAAATAAGAACTAATATTTTATATTTTTTTAATCTATCATTGCGTTGTAGCGCATGACTCAAAGCCAATTTACTCAATGGGTAGATCTATGACCCATGTGTTTAAACTGCCTATTTTAAGCCTGAAGGAACACTTTTATGCAAAAAATGTTAAAAAATTTAAATCAAATTTCAAGATATTTCGATTTAAAACATTTTTTTTGCTGGGTTTTTTTCTATTTCTTGTCATATTGACTTTGTGTATTGTTTAAACTTTATAATTGATAACGAGCGAGCATTTAAATTCTACCTCGACTCTTGCCATGGAAAACAAAAGCTGCTTTTCCGTAGGTCCTTGATAGTTTCTACTAATGTCATTTTTGATGTTGTCATCTTTTTTTGACGTTTAAACAAACTATCAAAGACATACGGAAAAGCAGCTTTTGTTTTCCATGGCAAGAGTCGAGGTAGAATTTAAATGCTCGCTCGTTACATTATAAGAAAGAGGACCCTATAAGGTATGTAATAGCAGGAAAAAAAAATTAAAAATATTCTCTAAGGGGCATACAAATTAGTTTTGAAAAAAAAAAAAAAGATTTTTTCTTTGGGGGGCTGAAAAGAGGTCTTCCCCCCACTGAAAAAAGTTCCAAAATGAGATTCTTAATGCAAATTTAATATATTTTAATAATGAGGTGGTGCGAAGTTGTTGTCCAGCTGGATTGGAAGGATAACAGGACACGAATAACTGCAAAATCGCATAAAACTTCGACCGAAGCGCGCTCGCTACTCGTATACCGCGCCTAACTCAAACTCCACGGGTAGATCTATGACCCATGGGTTTATAATACTCATTTTAAGCAGGAGGTTCGTACGAATACTTTAATATATAAATAATTATTATTTCTCTGAAAAAATTTTGAGATATTTGATTTTATACAATTTTTTTTCTCTGCTTTTTACTACTTCTTGTCATATTAACCCAGAGTATTGTTCAAAACTATTAAGTAATATCTCATTAAAATGAGGGTACTTTAGGAAACTTGATAACGAAAGAAAAAAATAAAATATCTTTTTTAATGAGTCTCAAAATTAGTTTCCAAAATCACCAAATCTTAATTTTGTGGGGGCTGAAAAGGGGTCTTCCCCCCACTGAAAAAAGTTCCAAAATGAGATTCTGAATGCAAATTAAATATATTTTAAAAATAGGGTGGTGTGAAAGTGTTGTCCAACAAAAATTTAAAATTGATAATTTTTGATTCATATCGCTACACTAGTTGTCTTTCGAAAAACACCTTTGAAAGAATACCATTTTTTTTTTACAAACCTGTAAAACTAATTGGACTTTTCTCAGGGGTTCTAAGATCATGTAACGAAATATTGCTGTTATTGCAACCAACGTACAATAAATTATTATTAACACCAGAAAATTTTACATCTATAACGTTAGCACAATCTTCTTGAAAAGTGAATGTCTTTGTAAACTCGCTTTCATTCAAAGTAAATATCTCCCAAACGTTATTTGTGTAACTAACGGCTATATTTCGATCACTATTGTTGCTAAAAATTAGATTGTGTTTATGATTAGACTAGGTATTATTCAGATTTCTTGATTCTTTTACTTACAAGGTACTGTTAATATTCATAATGTAGTTTTTGTTAGATGCAACTACATTGTTGGATAAGCCGGAACATTTCCTAAAAACTCTTGCAATCTCACTTTTATCACAAACATCTTTATCTGTTTCTTCATCTGAATCATAACATGTCTCTTCATTAAGTTTCATATTGCTTTTTTTAATAAATAAAGTGTGTAATGTACAATATTATTAAAAACATGTAAAGATGGTTAAACATTAAGGTTAAGTAAGGTGGAGTTCCAATTGGGTAGTAAATAAACTATTTTAGTTCATTTGTAACCGTAAGACAAGAATATACAAAAAGACATAAGTGCGAAAGAGAGCGAGAAACAAACACGTTTACATGTAGGGAGTTCGAGAACCCACTTGAGTGCACTCCGAGTGACTCTGCCCTGTACCAATAGGGGCAATAGCATTGTCACCTACCCAGGAGATAATGCCGAACTCGCCTCTGTAGGGCTATTGAAATGCTACCCAAGGTAGCATTCCAATAGCGATCAAATGAATAAAATCCCAAATAAGTAGTTTTCGTATCAAGTATGTATTATGTTATACAAGAGTATATTACTAGCTCTAACTGCTAAGCATGTTAAGTCAACTCATAAACTTTAAATAATTCGCCTTTAATAAATCCCATATGGTAAATCATAAAATAGATATACAGGATGTTTCCGAAAGTCGTTTCAATAATTTAACCCAAGATTCCTTACCCAAAAATAGTTCGATTAAGCCTCATTTACCTGTATCTAAAAGTGCACCATTTTCAAGATACAGGTTGTTTTCCAAAACCAAAATTTTTATGTTTTTTTTCATTACTATTAAATGAAACAACATAGAAAAACAAAATTTGGTATAATTGTCTTACTTTTTATGATCGACACAATCGTCGCAAAGAGAAACCCATAGATTTATTCCATAACCTCAAAATGGGACACCTGCGCCCCTTCTTGGAGCATAACTTTTTTTGTATTCGCATTTTCAAAAAATAAATTATTTTATCGGCAAGATACGTTTAATATGGAGAAAAAATTATACCACATTTTTTTTGAAAAAACTACCTGCAGTGCTATTCTGATTTCTCGATTCGACACAAATATAAAGACAGACTTATGTACAAAATAGTTAGAGGGAAGAAGATAGAATCGCCTACCTGTTTTCTTCAAAATTATTCACATTTCATAATTTTATATTGCATTCTGCTTTTTGGAATCATTTTGCAATTTTTTTTTCTTGAAAACTTAAGACTCTTATAAACTAGCGTAAACAAAAAAAAAACTAGAATGTGAAACTAGGCGAAAAATCTCAAGGTCACTACTGATTATCTAAATAAAAATTCAGTACTTACCCACGATTTTTACTAGTTTAAATAATTCCCGGTGTTAGACGGTGCCGGCCAGCTAGCCGTGAGGGCGTGGATTAAAATTAAAAGTTGGAAATTAGGGCGCCAGGAAATCTCAAATTCCAACACCGTACAAAAATATCCAAGGTCAAATATCAAACACCGATTTCCTGGTATTAATAATTTGGGATTTATCCAGTACTCATTCAAATAAAAGAGGCCGCAAATAAATTTTTATACATATATTAATATTCCGACTACAAATGGCAATAGAATAGTGATCGCTTGGTTGATAAATATAAATAAACAATAATAAAAAAAAATTAGACCTGCAGTTACGTAACGTTCGGCGCACACTAATAAAGAAATATTTACCAAATTAATTACTCTCAGCAAAGAAACATATGTAAAATCGATCACTTTCGGTAAAATATGAAAATGGTAGGTTGTAAAATTGACTTAAAGTGTAAATTGTAAAACATGCGTAAATAAAAATCATCAATATTTTATTTCTTATGAATTGGTAAGGTCTTACGGTCTTGTCGAGGTACCATTCAGGATCATAAACTCCCAAGGAGGGCAACACGTGGAACAGCAACCCGACAGCTCGGAAAATAGTACCCCAAAAAGTAATCCGAAAGAAAAATTGTGACCCAGAAGAAAAACCCTGAAATGATCAGTGCGTATTAGTACTAGGTACTAATAAAGAAAACATAAACCATTTTACATTAAATAAAATGATAAAATTTACCTTATAGTTGAAGGGTTTTTTTCGTCCAAAACCAAATCTCGCAAAATCACAGGAACAATGGGAACCCGAATTCACACAAGAATGAGCGATTATCCATCAACATTTAATTCACAGGTTACACATATACTAGAAAGAAATCCACAGTTACTAATGGACGCCGTGCGGCTTTTCGCTTTCAAAAACTTACCAATGAAAAATCACTTATACTCCCAAAATATTGGAAAATGTGCCTAACAATAGCAATCCATCAATTGGAAATCAAATTCTATATAATTTGGCACATAATTTGTGAAGAAAGGACCCTAATCCAATTAAGATGTCACACGATTAATATTTCATGACCAACGGTCACCTTCTCACAGCGATTTTTCTAATTAAAATGGCACCTTGTTCTTGGTAACACTCAACTCGCATGCGTAATGTGTAGAATTTTTAAGTTCTACCACCGACGACCAGACATTCAAAAATAAATGAATTGTGCAACCCATAAATCAAATATTACATTCATGCAAAACGCATACTAACAACAAAACAACTCAAATGCTATTTTTCGAAATAGTCTAGAACAAATCTCCAACTATAAATATTCTGTTATTGCAATAATTAGCAAAACAGGCGAAGCAGACCAATTCTGAAGGCACCGCCATCTAGGGGACAGACCGTGAAGGTTCAATAAATGCCTACTAGGTAGGTAACTTATTCATGATGTTTTATTGGTTGCCTACTAAGTAGGTAACTTATTCATCGTGAATCGATACAATTGATTAAGACCTTATTAAAACCGTAACAATCCCCCCTTTCTTCAAGAAAATTTCCCAGAAATTTTCACAGCATTCAAGTTGACACAATACAACAGATTCATTCATTATGATTCATTCTCCAAAATATTTACGTAAAATTACTAAGCAGTATTGGTGCTTCACTCAATAACCCGGAATTTACGCAACCGTTCATTGACCAAATCACCAACGCAACTATAACAAAAAAAAGACTCCCTAAACCTAAGTGAAATTGTTGTGTGACATTCTTGTACCAGCACGGGGCGTGCGTCGCTTTCGATACCTGGTATAATCATCCAAAACAACAAGGGTGAATAAAACTAATAACAAAAAAAAAATGTAGTCAGAATTTTAAAAAATTTATACTTGCGAAAATCAAAACCTCTAAGCTTTCGCAGTATCCCATCCCAATACTATACACCAAAACATAATGGGGGGTGGCAAGCGTATATGAATGTGCTACACAAATTTCAAGGTCACCAAATAAAATGGTATCAGTTTATCGGTTCTGTATATTTACGTCTACAGAACAAATATCACCAATTGACTTAACAGCCCGGACTTGAATTCTGCAGGGGAAACAACACCACAGCTGTATATTTACGACTACAGAGGTGGTACCGAATTCCAGACAAAACTCAGCCTAAAGCTCGAGTTAATCACTTGGGAAAACAAAAGATCCAAAATATTAAGATATTTATAGTACATTCATATGCAACATACGTGGCCCACCATTCATGTCAACAAAACCCATACAACAAGGACGAGAACACATTGTTTCGGATTTCTAGGGACGGCCAAAAAAAATGAATACAAAAAGGGTAGCAGCAGAGGGTCCTTGATAGTGTGTACGGTCGGCAATCCAGTTAAACCCCAAAAGCAGCGTCCAGGCTGCCAAGCTCCTCCAAGGGCTTAACGGTGTGGAACTAGGAGTTAGGTTACTAACCCCTAACCACTCCACCCTCAAAGGTTTACCGGACAAACCCAGACTTTAATCCTTAAGCCCGGAACACGCTCGTATCCAGGTTTAACCGCCAGTCGACCCCCACACACCACCAAGTCTCCACCACGCCCTATAATATCAAAAAAACTACTACAAAAAGGTACGTCCCCGTAAACCCGAAACAATCGACACACACCGATTCAACAGTGGCTGGAAAACGTTCACCTGCTCGCCATAAAGCACGGATCATTACGAGAAGAAACTTCCAGAGAAGTTTGGTTCTAACAACCCCTCGGGAGAATTCTTTTAGACCCCTACCCGCCGGGTCATGCGTGAAGAGCCATTCGTGAACTTCGGTAGAGGGTTTCAGCCTCTACCGAAGGCCACTACCGACCAAACAAAAGGAAAACTAACTAAAAAGGAAAATAAAAGAAAACCAAGAAAAATGACGTATAAGTTTAAAATGACACCCGCTAAATCAGAAATGGTTATAAGGTGAAAAAAAAGGAAAAAGTAGTGTAATTGTTAGTACTCAGTTTAATTCTCATGAAGAGAAATGCACCGATTTTCCATACCACAAATACCATTCGGAAGCGAAAAGAAGTATCTACCACAATAATCCGTTGAGACAAATCACAAATTCAAACGATAGGAGCAGCCCACACTCACTAGTACAAGTTGGGTCAATACTCCACGAGTATGTAGACTTCTTGAGTACTAACAATTAATCATAAACCATTTTCTGAAAGCGGCTATCATCATCCACCCAATACGTCACCAAAAAGAAAAAGACTACAAGGTTATAAAAAGGCAAAATCAAAAAAAAAAGCAAAGCAAAGTCTAGCAAGGACTAAGTGAGGTCAATCAGTCAACGCGTTAACGGTCATCATCACCGGGGTCATCATTAGCCGGGTTGGCACGTAGATCCTTAATATTCCAGACGCCTTTCTGTTTCCCATCATCATCACGAAGTTCATAAGACCAGGGGGAAACTTTACGATTTATGAGAAAAGGTCCGATATATTTAGGAGCTAATTTACCCGCAAAGTACTTATTGGCGTCTGATAGCACGTAATTTTTCCGCCACACTAACTGATTTGGTAAAAACTCTTGGTACCTACGACGTAAATTGTACCTATCAGCACTATTCTGACCCGCGATTTCCAACTTCTTACGGACTTCCTTATAAAGGTCATTAAATGCTTTATTCCTGGAGATATCATCAAAATTTTGGGCTTGCTCTACCTCGAGTAAATCCCCTTCTCCATAATCCTTACCAGAAAGCATCATTCGACGACCAAAATTGACAAAAAACGGTGAGTAATTGGTGGTTTCATGTTTAGCAGATCGAATGGCACACGCAATTTTTGAAAGATTTTCGTCCCACGTTCTGTGATTATCCGAGACGTACATGGAGATCATAGTTTTGATGGTTCTATTGACCCTCTCGGTGGGATTAGAACGGGGATTATAATGTGGAGTAAACTTGATCTTACATTGATAATTATCACAGAGGTTTTTAAATTGTTTACTCTTAAATTGCGGGCCATTGTCACAGATTATCACCTTCGGAACGCCGAAGAGTAAGAATACATCGTTTTCTACTTTCTGGAGGATTTGATCTGTCGTAGATTTTCTGATAGCAAAAACTAAGGAAAATTTACTGAGGTAATCCGTGATGACAAGGATAAAACAATTTCCCTTCTTGGATCTTGGTAGCGGCCCCATAAGGTCCATAGAAATAACTTCCCACGGTCGACCTGGTTTCGGGTGTGATACCATCATATCAACTGGCTTCGATGTTGACGGTTTGTGAGCTAAACAAACTTTACATTTCCGAATACAAGTCGTAACATCACGCCGCATTTTCGGCCAATAATACTTATCACACAAACGACCGTAAGTTTTGTAAACGCCCATATGGCCGGCCGTAGGGGGTTCGTGGGCAGCTAAAACAATTGACAACCGGTTTTCTTTGGGTACCACTATCTTCCAAGAATCTGATGAATGAGATAACTCCGGAAAACCTGACTTAACGTATTTAAACAACTCTTCATTCTCTATACGCCAGTTGGAGAATTTTAAAGGATTCTTCCGCACATTCGCTAACACCCTTAAGTACCACTTATCCTTCACCTGACCTCCAAACTCAAGGGCATCAACTACTGGGATTGACCTAGAAAGCAGATCCGGTACGATGTGTTCCGCGCCTTTCCGATGAACGATCTCAAACTGAAATTGCTGCATACGAATACTCCAACGTGCTAAGCGACCAGTTGGGTCTTTTAAATTCTTAAGCCAGACCAGAGAGTGATGATCGGTAACAACGGTGAACGGGATACCTTCTATATAGGGACGTAACTTTTCCACCGCCCAAATGACAGCTAAACACTCTCGCTCGGTTGTGGAATAGTTACGTTCCTGGCGGGATAACGACCGACTCAAATAACTTATTACTTTTTCACCACCCTCTGGTTGAGGTTGCGATAAAACAGCACCAATGCCGAATCCGGAGGCATCCGTCTGGATCTGAAATGGCAACGAATAATCTGGGCAGCTTAACACGGGAGCTGAGACTAACAAATTTTTTATCAACCGGAAAGACTCGTCACACTCCTTGGACCACTGGAACTTAATGGATTTGCGTAACAAAGCAGTTATGGGTGCAAGAATGGTAGAAAAACTAGGAATAAATCGTCGATACCACGAACAAGTTCCAACGAACCTTCGAACATCGCCCACCGTTGCTGGAGTAGGTATTTCAAGCATCGCTTTCACTTTATCAGAATCAACATGCAGTCCATTGGAGTCGATAATGTAACCTAAATATTTCAGTTGGGGTCTGCAAAATTGACACCTTTTGACACTAACTGTTAACTGTGCGTCCCGAAGTCTTTTAAATACCTTCTCCAACACCTGTAAGTGCTCCTCGAAAGTCCGGGTTACTATTACTACATCATCTAAATATACAAAAACATGGGGTTCTAGATCATGTCCCAGCACCTGATCAATCAGTCGCTGCCATGTAGCAGGGGCGTTGTGCAGACCGAAAGGTAACCGTACAAATTGAAATAATCCTCGGTTCGGAACAGTAAAAGCTGTAAAAGGTCGCGACGACATAGCCACCGGAACTTGCCAATATGCGCTTTTGATGTCTAATGTTGAGCAAAATTTAGCGTTGCGAAGTTTATCTAAGGTGTCGGCGATCATTGGAATAGGATAACTGTCGCGTTCTGTTACCGAATTCAATTTCCTATAGTCAACACAGAACCTAAAAGTACCATCCTTCTTTTTCACCATGACTATCGGCGACGACCATGGGCTGTTTGAGCGTTCCACAACACCTAATTTTAGCATCTCGTCTAACTCAGTGTCGATGTATTTTTGCATAACAGGGGATACCCGGTAATATCGTTGTTTAATCGGTACCGCATCCGTTTTAATGACGTGTTCGACCAAGTGCGTACAGCCAAGAGTTTCGCCCATAAGTTCAAAATTTTTGCTCAACATAGAATCCAACTGTGTCGCTTGTTCTAAGGTTAAAACGCTTCCGCTATGTAAACTTTCCACCGCGTTAACTGTAGGAGGGGAGTTAAGGAAGTGCCATTCCTTAAGAACCGGAACCAAACCAATCAGCTTCCAGAAATCCCAACCTAGAATCAACACGTGGGACAGTTCTGGGATTATTTGTACGTCGATAATGACCACTTTGTCTCTAAACTTAATGGGTAAACTACACACCCCTATTACTTTACATCTTTGACCGTTAGCGACAGTACAAAATCCCCCCCCTTCCTTAAAATGGATTCCCAAACTGCGAATTAATGTCCACCCTTCGCTACCTAGAATTGTTTTCGTTGAACCCGAGTCCAAAAGTCCGAGTACCGACTTGCCTAAAATATCAACCTCGAGATAAGGACGTTCGTCTGTGCCTGCTTGGTTGGAGATGAAGGATAAGATGGCCATGATATCTGATGTCGGAAAACAACTACCAGCACTTCTAATCCGACTATTTAGGAGTGCGCCGCGTCGTTTTTTGGTCGGTCGTTTGTTGAAGTTGTTTGACCTTGACAATTAGGGCAGGTACGAGTTGTGAAACCTTCCTTTCTACATCGATAGCAGATCAGACGTCGTGGTTGTAGGCAACCGATTGCCTTGTGTCCTGGTTGGTTACAGTTAAAACAAATGCGCGACGCATCGAACTGCTGGCGGTCTTCTGGTTGAACCGGTGAAGGGTTGTCATCGGCCACGTATGCCAAATCTGGTTCGAGCATATTTCTTCTTGTTGGAGTAGAAAAATTGTCAATATTTTCGCGACACGATTCCAACCTTTTGCAGTACTTGCGAAGCTCATCGACGGTGTTGATTTCCGTTAAGGCTAGTTGGCTTTGATAAAACGGGGCAATATTTCGAAGAAGAACCTTTAAGCGAGATTTGTCAGAAATGGTACATGTTAATCGACCGAAGAGAGTTGACATAATCGCAAGATAAACGCCGATTGACTCGTCAGTTCCTTGCGTTCGCTTTTTGATCTCGTCGAAAAGCTTCTAGTTATAATCAGACGTTTGGAATTCTTCACGGAGTTTAAGTACCAATTCTTCCCAATCGGACACATCGGGTTTAACTCCTCTGTACCAATACAAAGCATTTCCTGCAAACAAATCCACTGCAGAATCGAATAACAGTTCCTTGGAAACGTGTCTAGCGACGCAAAGCTCATCCACCCGTTCCAAAAAAGCGTTCACTGAGAGCCCCTTTTTATCGCCTGTAAACTGTAAATTCCATTGGCCAACCGGTACAGGTTTATAGTTGCTTCGAGGTATTGGGGTGCTTGATAGCTGGTTATTATGCCTGCTAAAATCGTTTGCATCGGCCTCTAACACCGAAATGTTAGTGGGAACGTTTGTTTGACCAACAACGTTTGACTGACCAACAACACCAGCCTGACCAACAACATTTGTCTGACCAACAACATTCACCTGACTAACAACATTCGCCTGACCAGCAACATTCGCTTGACCAGCAACATTCGGATCCGGTAAAAGGGCGTCAATTTTTTGAGAGACCAAAGCAGACAACGCTAACACTTGCGCACACAAATCCTCTTTCTTTTCCACCTGAACAGCCATATCATCACCTGCCGGAGACATCCGATCAATTCTCCCCATCAAATGAGCAAGTTTAGATCTAATTCTGGAAATAGAATTTGGGTTGGTGGGGACAAAGTTACTTTTTGAAGCAGGATTGTCTGCACGAATATCCGACCCCAATTCAACGATTTTTTTTGTGACCATCGCCTCATCCTCCGAAAAAGTGAAAGGATTTGATGGATACGTAAAACTTTCTCCCGCCTTCTCTAAGCGAATAGCTTCTGCTAGGTCTCTGCGCATGTCATCGACCTTGGCTCCACCTTTACCTATACCTCTTACCTTTAGTTCGTATATCAATTCGTTTTGGTCAAGTCTCTTTATCTCCATGCTTTTACCGCGCGAAGTTGCCATTTTAATTGAATGAGTACAAGGAAAAATGTTTTACTTTAAAAAAAAGAACCACAGGGCGCCACTGAAACTAGGCGAAAAATCTCAAGGTCACTACTGATTATCTAAATAAAAATTCAGTACTTACCCACGATTTTTACTAGTTTAAATAATTCCCGGTGTTAGACGGTGCCGGCCAGCTAGCCGTGAGGGCGTGGATTAAAATTAAAAGTTGGAAATTAGGGCGCCAGGAAATCTCAAATTCCAACACCGTACAAAAATATCCAAGGTCAAATATCAAACACCGATTTCCTGGTATTAATAATTTGGGATTTATCCAGTACTCATTCAAATAAAAGAGGCAGCAAAATAAATTTTTATACATATATTAATATTCCGACTACAAATGGCAATAGTGATCGCTTGGTTATATATATATTCGCTTGGTTGGTAAATATAAATAAACAATAATAAAAAAAAATTAGACCTGCAGTTACGTAACGTTCGGCGCACACTAATAAAGAAATATTTACCAAATTAATTACTCTCAGCAAAGAAACATATGTAAAATTGATCACTTTCGGTAAAATATGAAAATGGTAGGTTGTAAAATTGACTTAAAGTGTAAATTGTAAAACATGCGTAAATAAAAATCATCAATATTTTATTTCTTATGAATTGGTAAGGTCTTACGGTCTTGTCGAGGTACCATTCAGGATCATAAACTCCCAAGGAGGGCAACACGTGGAACAGCAACCCGACAGCTCGGAAAATAGTACCCCAAAAAGTAATCCGAAAGAAAAATTGTGACCCAGAAGAAAAACCCTGAAATGATCAGTGCGTATTAGTACTAGGTACTAATAAAGAAAACGTAAACCATTTTACATTAAATAAAATGATAAAATTTACCTTATAGTTGAAGGGTTTTTTTCGTCCAAAACCAAATCTCGCAAAATCACAGGAACAATGGGAACCCGAATTCACACAAGAATGAGCGATTATCCATCAACATTTAATTCACAGGTTACACATATACTAGAAAGAAATCCACAGTTACTAATGGACGCCGTGCGGCTTTTCGCTTTCAAAAACTTACCAATGAAAAATCACTTATACTCCCAAAATATTGGAAAATGTGCCTAACAATAGCAATCCATCAATTGGAAATCAAATTCTATATAATTTGGCACATAATTTGTGAAGAAAGGACCCTAATCCAATTAAGATGTCACACGATTAATATTTCATGACCAACGGTCACCTTCTCACAGCGATTTTTCTAATTAAAATGGCACCTTGTTCTTGGTAACACTCAACTCGCATGCGTAATGTGTAGAATTTTTAAGTTCTACCACCGACGACCAGACATTCAAAAATAAATGAATTGTGCAACCCATAAATCAAATATTACATTCATGCAAAACGCATACTAACAACAAAACAACTCAAATGCTATTTTTCGAAATAGTCTAGAACAAATCTCCAACTATAAATATTCTGTTATTGCAATAATTAGCAAAACAGGCGAAGCAGACCAATTCTGAAGGCACCGCCATCTAGGGGACAGACCGTGAAGGTTCAATAAATGCCTACTAGGTAGGTAACTTATTCATGATGTTTTATTGGTTGCCTACTAAGTAGGTAACTTATTCATCGTGAATCGATACAATTGATTAAGACCTTATTAAAACCGTAACAAATGGGCCCGACAATAGGTCACTGGGCCCCCTTTTTGGGGCTCACATATCTTTTTATTTTGTAAAAAAAAGAATACTAAGCGTTTGAAGATTTTATTACAGAAAAAGTACATCATTGTCATCATTTAAAGTCCGGTGACCCAAAAGGGGGTCCAGTGTCGTATTGTGGGGCAAATTTAAATATTTTTTTTGTTTACGCTAGTTTATAATAGTTATAAGTTTTCAAGAAAAAAAATTGCAATAATATTTCAAAAAGCCCCAAAAAGGGGGCCCGATGCTCCAAAAAGGGGGCCCAGTGTCCTATTGTGGGGCTAATTCTAGTTTTTATTGTTTACGCTAGTTTATAATAGTTTTATGTTTTCCAGAAAAACAAATTGCAAAAATTTTTCAAAAAGTAGTATGCCACATGAAATTATGAAATGTGAATAATTTCGAAGAATTATCTTACCGATAAAATAATTTATTATTTGAAAATTTAATTACAAAAAAAGTTATGCCCCAAGAGGGGGCGCCGGTGTCCCATTTTGAGGTTATGGAATAAATCTATGGGTTTCTCTTTGCGACCATTGTGTCGATCATAAAAAGTAAGACAACTACACCAAATTTTGTTTTTCTATGTTGTTTCATTTAATAGTAATGAAAAAAAAACATAAACATTTTGGTTTTGGAAAACAGCCTGTATCTCGAAAATGGTGCACTTTTGGATACAGGTAAATGGGGCTTAATCGAACTATTTTTGGGTAAGGAATCTCGGGTTAAATTATTGAAACGACTTTCGGAAACATTCTGAATAGGTTTATATTTAGGGTAAAATCCGAATGATCAGCGAAGTTCAAATCATAATTGTGTCAAAACTACGGAATCTCACACTGTGTGATCTCACCGGAGTGTAATGGTTCTTGTCATCTCAGATGACCAATCCATTCACGTTTGTTATTAGATAGAGTAAAATCACCCGTAGTGCACACGAGTGGGGTTCTCGAACTCGCTACGTGATGCTATTGGAACATGACCTAGCCGTTACCTCACTCAAGGGACTCCGAGTGCTCTTTCTTTGTCACTCAGAGAGATTGTCGAACCCGCCTCTTAATGTTGTTGTGAAATGTAAATTTAACCTTAATTTTCTATGGTTAGTAAAGTTAAGGGTTTAACATCCTAAATATTGTTATTTTAATTTAAAAAGAACGTTTAAATATTTTTTTTAATGTCGAGCACAGCATTAGCATCCCTAACTGCAACTTACACGGACTCTGAAGGCGAAGATGAAATTAAAGAAAATGATTCTAAGGAAAATAACGGGGAAGTAAAAATAAACACGCCAACATCTTCAGAACATAGATCAACACCCTCCTCATTAACTTCTAGTCCTGTGCCCGTTCGTGTAACCACAAAAGTTGCTAAACTTGTTTCTTACTTTGATGATACGATAGCATCTGATGATGAAGGAGAAATTGACGATGCCACAAACCATGAAATTATTATGCTTACCGAAGAAGACGTTAAAAACCAAGAAGCTGAACCACTGGAAGTAGATGGTGTAATTATTCCTTCGGAACCCACTGGACATTGTTCGATTGATTTACAGGAGAAAATTACAAAATTGTATGAGAAAATGCAAAATCAACAGTTGGACATGAATGCGTTAATTCAAAAAAGAAAGGACTTCAGGAATCCTAGTATTTACGAAAAACTACTTCAGTTTTGTGCTATAAATGAACTAGGTAATTATTAGCGTTGCTGCATTTTAATTTTAACTGGACTTTTTTCAGAATTGTAAATAATTAGTTTCCGACTTTCCCAAAAAGTTAATGTTAATAGGCCAAGGTAGTTACTAAAAGAAGATAGCAATTCTTGCAAAAAATGCACAACAGTCAGATTTTTCATATGTGTTAGAACATCTCTTCAGGAAGCTGAATCCACAAAATACCACACTAATAGGAGATTAAGGTTGGCGTGAAAGCCCCACAAAAAGCCCCCTATAATTTGCAACATTAGTTACGATGGATTTGCGCCAAATTCTACAAATAGGTACTAAATAAGGTTTTAAAAAGGTTATTGCAAAAATTACTTCTCTAAAGCAATTTCTTCGCCCCTAAATGGCCCTTAAAGAGTAATATTCAATCATAAAAAAAAAATTAAGAATCTGCATCTGTTTACCAAGTTTGGTGTGAATCCAACATGATTGAATATTAATCTTCGGGGGCCCTTTAAAAAGCGAAAGAATATTTTTAGAGAAATAATTTTTCCAGGAATAGCTCAGTGGTTAAGGGGAAAAATAAGACCTTCATCTGCAAATTGTGCTCACGGTCTGAAATTTACAACATACAATCTTCAAGACATTTAAAAAAAAATGGCTCGATGAGACATTTCGAAATTTTGATAGGAGCCCCGCTGTGCCCCCTTCTTTTTTTACGGCTACTTTATTTTTTTATACCGTTGCGTTTTAACATTTTTTCATGAAACTTTATATTTGGGTTTCTTAGAAGATCCAGTAACCACTTTGGGTTCGCAATATTTTCAAATGTTCCCATGGGCCCCCCTAGGGTCCATTAGTACACTTTCTTCATGGTGCATTTAAAGTGGTAACAGGTTGAATTACACCTTATAACTTGAAACATAAGTTTGTAAGGACATACTCCTGCGATCTATTCGATGAGACATGTAGAAATTTTTGTCAGAGCCCCCCTAGTATAAGCATTTTGTAGATTTAGTTTTCTAAATAGATGTTTTAACACATATAAAAATCTGGTTGTTGTGTATTTTTTGCAAGGTAAAAGCTATCGATCTTGACCTATGGACCTTTTCCGCTGTTCGCCACCTTCGCGGTCGTTATACTTGGAAAACTGAATGACCACCAGCATTACAATGGCTCGAGTCTGACGTTTCCCAAGTATAACGGCCGCGAGGATGGTCGACGACGGGAAAGGCCCATAATAACAATCAATAAATTTGTATTGGGGTTACTTAAAGCCTATAGTCGGTATTAAAATTTAAAACAAATAACATCTTAAAGTCTTTGGTTAACCCCCTTGATTACTTATTAATATTCGTGCCAATTTGCAAGTACTTTACTTTTTATTCATTTTTCAGGTACAAATTATCCACCTGCCATATATGACCCACAAAAATGGAGTAAAGAATCCTATTTTGAAGAACTAGCAAAAGTTCAAAAAACGGAAATGGATAAGAGAGAAAAAGACAGAAAAAATAAAGTAGAGTTTGTATCTGGAGCTAAAAAGGCCGAAGAAGACAAAAAACGGAAAAGTAAATGGGATCAACCTGGAGGAGGAGGAGCCAGCATGGCTAAAGTCCAACCCGCGGGATTGGTTCAACCGTCTTTGACAAGTAATGCTACTGGTACAAAAAGCAAAGTTATATCCGCTTTTGGTTCACTTCCTAAAAAACCTAGAGCTTAAACTATTATAATTAAAATATATATCTTTATTTTTTTAAATTATTTATTTTTCCTGGGAAAAAGAGCAAAAAAGAATTAGTTTAATTTTGACTTTTTAAAAATTGCTTCTTTGCAATACCGATACTGAAGTGGTCACTTTTATGCCTGTAAACAGGACTAAAAATATGTTGTTGTTTTTCTCCCTAAGGCAATAAACTACTTGTTTAATCCCCAGAGACTAAAGGGTTAGTCCACGTAAAGGACTACTAACTAGTTATTCAGCGTGTCCAAAAATTGGTGCATAAACGCAATGGTACGTTGTTAAGGCATTCCCATGGTTCCCTATAAAAAAAAAAATGTAAAAATATACAACAACAAAATACACCAGCTGTTATATTCATGCGAACAAAGTTGCACAAGTTCGTTAACACTGGTTTTCATAATCTTAAAAACTCATCTAAATTCTTGATTATACATTTTTGCCTTAGATTATAATGATAATTTTTGACATATGTCAAAATCATATTCACGAATTTTTTATCACGTGCACAAAACAGACCAATCATAGCAAACCCAAACTTAGTCTGATAACTTTCCTAGGGACATTTTAAAATTCAAGGCTAGTTACATTACGTCAAAATTTCTCTAAAAAAATCAGATTTACAAAGATAATGATGAAAATGTTTAAAATTGTAAAAAACTATCTGACCGAATGCTCCTTATAAATTTTTTATAAAAGTAAATTGATTATACAAAATCTAATTACCAGTGACTAATTGCAGTATTGTCTCTCATAGAAAGTGTCTGTCTTTGGACGATAAAAAACATTAAAAACCAAAAATCACTAAGAAAAACAGCCCCATTTGTTTAAAATGTCTTTTTAGCAGCAAACTTTACCATAACCTACCTAACCTACTAACCTAGAACTGTTCCCTTTCAAAGATTTAAAATAAAAATAAAAAATTACACTGCCGGCAGCAAGACGCGAACCCACGACCATTGCAATACCATAGATTTAAGCACATTTTTCTATGAGAGCCCATACTGCAATTAGTCACTGATAATCTAATTTGACCATTTAAAAGATAAATATATGGTAGTAATTTTAGATAGATTGGGCCTTTGTATTTAGCCATTTTTCTCTATTCTCTATAATCTGTTCTGTTACCTTCAAGCTACAAGCGATGAAAGTTTACTTTGGGGTCTTAAAGCTATAAGGATATGATATTTTTTATAACAATTTTTTGGGGGTTCCTAGGCATGCAACAACTTACCGCCAATTTTCGGACATTCAGTATACAATGTGTTCTCAAAACAAAAATTACTTTTACAAAGTGTATTCGAATGTTAGTGCAAAAATAGCTTATACCGTGTCACGTAAAAAGGGGTATCCGCCTATTAACGAGCGAGCATTTAAATTCTACCTCGACTCTTGCCATGGAAAACAAAAGCTGCTTTTCCGTATGTCTTTGATAGTTTGTTTAAACGTCAAAAAAAAGATGACAACATCAAAAATGACATTAGTAGAAACTATCAAAGACCTACGGAAAAGCAGCTTTTGTTTTCCATGGCAAGAGTCGAGGTAGAATTTAAATGCTCGCTCGTTACCTTTTCCGAATATTTTGTACGCATTTAAAATAGAACACCTATAAACTTTGAGTTGAAGATATTTTTAGTAAAAAAATACGTTGTTTTTTTGTTTTTATTAATTTTACACAATAAAAATAAATAAAATAAAACGCCTAAAATAAAAAATACATAATTTGATCATACTAATTTAATTTCCTCTATTTTAACCATTAAGGGCCGGTTGTACAAATCAAGTTTAAACTTCGGTTTAGCTAAACTGACATTACCACAAACAGACTTTGTCAACTACAACATAGATAGTGTCTAAGATTGTTCTCTCTATGATTATACAGGGTGTTACCAAATAAGTAGGAAAAAATTCAGGGGGTAATTCCTGAACCCATTTTAAGAAAAAAAGTTCATATGAACATGTGTCCAAAAATCCTTCGTTTTGGAGATACAGCTCCCCCAAAAACCCCTAAAAAATCAGTTTTTTCGCTATAATTTCGAAAAGAATAATTTTTTTAAAATTTTTTATAGAACCTATTTGATTTATCTAATTACTAGAAATATTTTCCCCTTTGTAAAATTTAAAAAAACGGGTTAATAGTGGGGGCCCTTAGGGGGCTGTAAGAAAAAAAAAAGTCAAAATCGGGCATATGTTTATAGGAACTTTTTTTCTTAAAATGGGTTCAGGAATTACCCCCTGAATTTTTTCCTACTTATTTGGTAACACCCTGTATATTAGTTTAGCTAAATCGAAGTTTAAACTTGGTTTGTACAGGGTGTCCCACGTAAGATGACCCAACCCCTTATCTCAGGAACTAAAAACGCTAGCAAATTTTTATTTTCGCAGGATTGTTTGTAATGAACCAAATTTTTATTTTTAGTAATGTTCCACTCTACAGGGTGTTCCATTTACTCGGAACACACATCCACTTCCTTATTTTAAATGGAACACCCTAATTTTTTTTATATTTTTGAATACTTCCAAAAATAACGATTATTTTTTCAAAAGTCCGAAATCTCCAACTTTTTTAGTTTTTGCAAAAAAAAATTTTTTCGAAATTTTTGCCAGTTGCAGCAGTTTTTTAAAAAAATCATTGCGCTTTTCATTGCTGATATTTTTGCATGAAATTTAAACAACGTATAACTAAGATGCTTAAAAATCATTTCCATTTAATATTTGATTAAAAATCGTAACCGGAAGTGAAAAATCCGCCATTGAATATCAATACATTAAAACCGTTTTATTTCTGAAAAATTAAATGGAAAGCTATATTTTTTTTTCACCCATTAAATTTATTTTTTAATATCCTTTCATTTGATACCCCACTTCTCTATACCTATCTTCAACCCTTTTGGAGATATTCGATAAGGGTAGTTTTACGAATTGTTTTTACCCCAATTACAAAAAATATATCACTTACATGTCCCCTTTGGAAAGATAATTGATTTGTCTAAGCCTTTTTTAAATTAAATTTTAATAAAACATAATTGGGGTAAAAACGGTTCCTAAACACACCCTTACTGAGTATCTCCAAAAGGGATGGAGATAGATATAGGAAAGTGGGGTATCAAATGAAAGGAAATAAAAAAGTAAATTTAATGGGCCGGAAAAAAATATAGCTTTGCTTTTAATTTTTTAGAAATAAATCGGTTTTAATGTATCGATATTTAATGGCGGATTTTTCACTTCCGGTTACGATTTTTGGTCAAATTTTAGATGAAAATGTTTTTAAAGCATCTTAATTATATGTTGTTTAAATTTGATGCAAAAATATCAGCCATGAAAAGCGCAATGAATCAATGATTTTTTTAAAAAGTTGCTGCAACTGGCAAAAATTTTAGAAACATGTTTTTTTTTGCAAAAACTAAAAAAGTTGGAGATTTCGGACTTTTAACAAAATAATCCTTATTTTTGGAAGTATTTAAAAATATAAGAAAATATAGGGTGTTCCATTTAAAATAAGGAAGTGGATGTGTGTTCCGAGTAAATGGAACACCCTGTAGAGTGGAACATTACTAAAAATAAAAATTTGGTCCATTACAAACAATCCTGCGAAAATAAAAATTTGCTAGCGGTTTTAGTTCCTGAGATAAGGGGTTGGGTCATCTTACGTGGGACACCCTGTACAAGCGGTCCCAAGTCAGTAGACCTGTAGTGGTCTATTTTTTTTTATTAAATTTGCTTAATATTTTTTTTAACTCTATCAATTAAAAAAATATGTTTATCAATTTAAAAAAACATTATTAATTTTGAGGTTTGGGTTATATTTACAAACTTACCTGTAAATTTAACAAGGATTCCAACCAAATTCGCATTATAAAATAATACATTCTACTTAAATAAAAAAATGTAGGTGCCAGTTTTTGACTGGAAGTCTTACTTAAATTTCTAAATATTTAAGACCTGTGTGTAGAAATTAATAAAACAAACATTAGACCGGAAGAAATTTGTTGTTTAAAATTACCCACGTGATTTAGGGCATTAAAAGTATTATTTTTATTTTCTTTTATTTGCATTACAATATTTAAGGAATGTACCAAGTTTGAGGTCATCTCCAAAAGTTAGCAAAAAAGTTGTGACAGTAATAATTTAAAAAAATTGTATCAAGGCTAGACATCGATTCTAAGCGAAATTAGTAAGATTATTTCATTTATATGTCAAATTAGAGGTTTATGTCAGAATTTGAAGCATTTTACTGCGAATTATACTGGAAATCACCCGTTGGCAACAACCTGGGCTGAAATATCCCGTTGGCAAGCACTGACAGCGAATTAATTTACCTGGATAGAAGTCAAAGTTATAATTTTTTGTTAATTTTGGCAAAAATTGTTCTTTTGGTTAGTCGTATTCAGTGTTTAAATTAAACTAATATTATTTTTTTGGCTAAGTGGTATAGTATTTATAAATGAAATAATCGTGTCAAACAGCCCTCGTGCCAAAGAATATAAAAATAAAGCCACACTCCCATATTAAACAAAACTAATAAATTTATTAAATTTTATTGCATATCAATATTTGTCGCTTTCATCAATTCGCGTTTGGATTCGTCATCTCAGATGAATAGAAAGCGATTATTAAAAGATCGTTGACAAGTAAAAAACTAGAGTGGGTTAGGTCAGCGGGTGCGTTAGGTTAGCGAGTGGGTTACAGCAATGAGTTGGTTAGATTTTTCTATAAAATGCCGACATTTAATGGGATACTCCTCGCAGTAATAAGTACGACAATAATTAATAAAATTAAAAAACAATTTTTTTTTAATATTATTTAAAAAAATTTGCGAAGAGGCCAAACTATTAACTCTCTCATAACAAAAAATGTATCTTATTAGCGAAGAGCATAAATAAAAAATAAAAAAATAGGTATCAATTCTGACACTGACGTTTAGGATTTAATTAGGCTTTAGAAAGATGCATTTGTTTTGATTTTTTTTGCAAAGCCACCTTGACCGAGCCCAGACTTACGTGACTTAGAACTTTTATATCACTAAAAATCTTTCATTTGACCTTTTTTGTCTTAAAAACCTGACAAAAAAAAACAAAAAATACTTTTTAATACAAAATTTAATTTTCTTTTATTTTTATAACTTCATTATTTTTTGTAAATTGAGAAATAACGAAGATATGGCTTTTTTTTTAATTGGGGGGCTTATGTGGGGTCGGACAAAAAAAACTTTTCATTATTTTTTGTAAAGAATTGGAAAAGCTTTAATATTACAAAAAAAAAAATTTGTACATTTTATAACAACTGAAATATGAATTTTTTTCCAGTTGGGGGCCTCTGGAGCCCCCTTTGCCATTATCTGATTTCTCTCAAAAACAATCCCAACCAAGATTTTAATAGGAACGATTTTTCCTGAAAATTTGAACATGATTGGGGTCTTCGTTCTCAAGTTATCGTGTTTACAAAAAACGTGACAGAGTTCAGACGGACAGACAGACAGACGGATTTTTTGAAAGTTGTTCAAAATTTGATGAAACGCACGAATCTGCAAGAATTTTTGCTCTACGACGATTTTTTACGATTTTAGAATTTTCAAAACAATCACAATATACTCCTCGTTTTTGACTTTGTCTGCGAGGAGTATAATAAATCTCATCACGAAAAATCATTACAGAACAGACTACAGAGAAACCCTTCAAAGAAAGAGTCTGTATAATTGCTTACAAGTGCAGCCATCTGTCAGTACCCGTTTGAATAAATGAAAACGGAGTGTGCGCTTTTTGTTTTGTCCTATCTTGGAATGAGGTGGTGAAATACATGTGGATTGTGGAGGGAGAGGAGAACAACTGAGAGAAGTTTAGAAATGGCCGCCGCGAAAAGTGATCGGAGTTTGATGGATAAGCAGATTGATAGCCAAAACGTAACAGAGGACCGTTTAAAGAAATATTACCCAAGAGTTAATGAAGAAAGGACACCACTTCCTCGATCATGGAGTCCTAAGGAAAAATACAGTTACATTGGATTATCGCAAAGCAATTTACGTGTCCATTACAAAGGTAAGTATTTCAAGGTTTTGTTAAAAATTAAGAAATGCGTGTTGGATACATAAAAAGGTCTATGAATTCCTTTATATGATGGTTTTAAACACATTATCCAACATTAATTGCTGTATAATTTAGTGTGTCATTGACCGTAAGCTTAGCCAAAATTGTAAATGGAAATGGTAGCGCACCAAACAAAGAACATCGAATCAGCTGATAGGGTGAGGGAACACTTCGAGTTTCGTTTCTTCCAGCAATGTGCGTCGATTTGGTCTGGTCATTGCAAAGCAAAAGCAAGCAAAGGCAACTTTGTGTAGAGGCTACGGATGCGGACCTATTCAAATAAGAATGATTCTTAAAAGTTATAACAGCTAAGATTTATCTAGGCCAAGATAGTTAGTAAAAAACATAGCAATTCTTATAGAAAATATATAACATCCAGATTTTTTTTCATGTGTTAAAAATCTATTCAAGAAGCTGAATCTACACTAATAAGATTTTAGCGTAGGCGTAAAAAGGTAGACGTAAAAATTAAAGGGAGCTTTTTGAGGGGCTTCCAAGGCAACTCTAAACACTTATTGGTGTGCATTTCGTAGATTTAGCTTACTGATTTCTGTTCTAACACATAAAAAATGTGGCTGTTTTTTTTGCAAGGAAAAAAATTATCTACCTGGGCCTAATCCTCAGTTTGACATTATAATAAAATTTTGTTATAAATTGTGGTTGTAAGTGGTACTTTGGACTTTTCCCGTGGACGACCACCTTCACGGTCGTTATGGACCTTTCCTGTCGTCGATTACCCTCGCGATTGTTATACTTGGGAACAGGATGACCACCCGCGTCACAATGACTCGAGTCAATCTGACGCATATCTGACTTTCTCCAAATAGGTATTATAACGACCGCGAAGGTGGTCTTAGACGGAAAAGGTCCATACTTGGGAAACGTCAGATATGCGTTAGATTGACTCCAGTCGTTGTGATGCTGGTGGTCATCCTATTTTCAAGTATAACGACCGCAAAGCTAGTCGTCAACAGGGAAAGGTCTATACTTAATAATGTTAAGAGAGAAGCGGTTTTGTAGATTCAAAATTGTTCGAGTAAATTTCATTTTAGTATCCATACCGTGAATATAAATTCAAAAGATGTAAATTTGAATTTTCTGAATGAACTTTACATATTCTGAATTTAAATTTACACTTTCTAAAGAATATGCTTTCCTAACGTTTTCTAATTAAAAATTGAAATGGTGTAATATCTGCTAAAAAACCTAGTATTTATTGCACGACTTGAATAATCCAAAACAGTCCTTGTGTTTATCTCACTGTCTGTCAAGCCGTAAGTAATAGTATATTACTACCGTGGGTGGAAAGGGTTTCATTTCTGTCGAGAGAAAAAGATGGTTTACCAAGGCGCATAGCGCCGCGGTAAACCATTTCTCGAGACAGAAAGGAAGTTTCCACCGAGGTTAGTATGCTATTTTATTTACAACTGCTTACGTTTATGTTTAATTTTAAAAAGCTTTCATTTTGCAAATTAATTTTATTCATTGTTAACATCTTAGTTAATATGATTATTTTTTTTAAATTTATTACCATGGTTACATTACAATTGCTTGACATCGAAGTAAAAAAATAGTTATTTTCAATTTTCAAAAAACGTCATTTCTCGCATTATTTTAAAGTCTTAAACCAACTAATATTAAAAAAAAACATAATGTCGTATAGTGATGACGAATGTACAGAATTAAAAGAGTGTGCGCAAAAGGCCGAAAAGGATTTACTCCCACAAAAGAGTTAAATCCGACTTGTTTTCATTACCCAGGCGGAAAGTAGTTACTTTCCGCCCGGGTGGAAAGTGACAGCTTAATAAAACTAATAAAGTGACATTTTCCAACTTTTAAAAAGTCAGAAATGTCATCATTTCATATGCAGTTGTAAATAAAAGCATTTTACCCACAGAATAAAGTTTTAACAACCTCTTTATCCACGGGCCTAGTTAGCGTTGCTTGCTGAAAAGGACATATGACCTTTTTCGTATTTATCGAGGTATTTATTTTAGTTGTCCAAAAATAGTATAAAAACTTGATTTATAATGCGTTTTTAAGCACATGTCTATTGTGGTAATAAGGATGTCTATGTCCACCTATTAGTAGAGTAGGAAAGCTTCACTAGAGGAAAAGTCTGTTCACAATTTCGTAACATAAGTATAGGCCGTTTACACAAACGTGCAATTTTAACCTGTAAATCAGGTTTGGCATAGGTAAACCAGAGAGAATTCATCTTGAATTCTCTCTGATGTAAACAAGAAAATTTACATTCGAAGTACAGACCTAGGAATTTTTAATGATATATCTTTTGTGGAATTGTAAAATATCCCTCTAATACTTAAAAAAATGGCGCGACTTATTATAACAATTGTCTGGACTGAAAAAAAAAACACCTCTTACAAAACTCTCCCTTTAAATAAATCCTTAACTTAAAAATGGAGTAAAAATACTATTCACAACCACTTAAGAATACTACATGATTTAAACGTAAAATTGTGTTAAAAGTTCTATTTTTTTCTTTCGTTTAATTTTTTTTAAATTGTACACTTTATGGTTTTTTACTTTCGACAAACGTTTATTTTTAAGAATTTTATTTATATTTTTTTAAGTTGTGAAACTGTCACTTACAAAATTTGGCATTCTGAATGGTTTTACTCTGGTTGGAATGAAACAATAGGTTAAACTTACTAAGTATGTGGTTCTGATGGAATGGTCCTTAAAGTGATACCTTTATCCAGTAGACAAACTAACAAAAGTCACTATTGCTGACGTCACAAAAAGTGGCCATCTAAATAATAAAACCTAAAGGATTAAACAAAAATTATTTACAAAGTGTTTCGGCCTGACAAAATTAGCCTTATTATACTCTTTGCAAGGCTAGGTCCGAAGAGTATATTGCAATCGATTAGAAAATCCTAAAATCGTCAATTTTCGTCGTAGAGAAAATTTTTTTTGCAGATTCGTGCGTTTCATGAGTTTTTAAGATTTTGAGTTTTTGTCCGTTCGTCTGTCTGTCATGTTTCTTGTGGTCACGCTATCTCAAAAACCAAAAGCGATATCAAACTCAAATTTTAAGGAAAAATCGATCCATATAAGAGGAAAATCCCTATTGTTTTTGGCAAGTATCTGTTTACTACAAAGCCCCCTTTTAAGCCCCCCAAAAGAAAAAAAATTGTAGCTCGACTATTATTAAATTTACAAAAAAATCATTCGACATAAAACATAGAAAATTTAATTCTTTACAAAAAAGCATCCGTTTGTTTTTTTGTCCGACCCCCCAATTATCCCCCAGAACAAAAAAACCTCCTATCTCCGTTATTATTCAATCTACAAAAAAATTATTCTTTGGAAAATTAATGAAAATTTAATTTTCTATTAAAAATGTTTGTTCGCTTTTTGTAAATGTAGACAGTAAGGTTCAAATAACAAAAAATTAATGATTTTAGTAGCAAAAAACTAGTCCGAAGTCCGAATCGCGTCATGATTCGGTCAAAAAGGCCATGACAAAAATATTTCAACCAAAGAAAGAAAAGCAGCTGTCAAAACAAATAATCTCAAATATGTTAAACGTCAAATCTGACGTTTATCCTCTTCGTTAACGTAATTCTTCGTGTTTTTTGTTAATAGTTTGCACTCTTCGCAGATAAATAAAAAAAATTGTTGTTGTTTATTTTAAAAACTATTATGCTATAATTGTTTTTTGCGAAAAGTATTCTAAAGAATGTGTAGCAATAATATAACAAATTGATTTAACTTTGATTTAAAAAATATAAAATCGCACTTTCACCTAATCCGAATTCTACTCGAGCTACTTATTTGCAAGGAGTAACTTCTACGCGTTTCGACTTCTACCAATTCCGACTTCTACCCATCCTAGATCTTACCTTTAATGACTTGATTTTAACTGAATCGGTCAATAATGACTTGTCCTAACCTAATGGTGAAAAAAAATTGTCCTAAATTTTATAAAATCCTGGTGTTCTTTTTTTTTATAAATCAGGTTTAACTTAAAAAATAAAAATGTATTTGTTATTCAACTTTCCCGTTGAGGTACACTTTTGTGGTCGTTATACTTGGGAATAGGGTGACCACCAGTACCACAATGACTCATTTCAATCTGACATTTCCCAAGTATAACGACCGCGAAGGTGTGCCTTAACGGGAATGGTGAATATTGACTAGTTTAAAATTAAATACACTTACTAAGTATATCTTTGATCCTAAAATACAGACGACGATAGAGTGCCTAGATGTCAAATTGACGGATATTTTCGCTTTATAGAGTAGCGCCATGCATTTTATAGAAGGATTTCGAGGTTACCTTTGTTTTTAATTACCTCAATTGCCCATTTTATAATTTATAATTAAACACCCAATTAACAAAGACTATTAATTTGCAGGTCATGGAAAAACACACAGAGATGCTGCAAGTGTGCAAGCCACTCATCCCATACCCGCTGCTTGCGGATTATACTATTTCGAAGTAAAAATAGTAAGCAAGGGAAGAGATGGATACATGGGAATAGGACTTTCTGCATTGGGAGTTAATATGAACAGACTACCAGGTAATTTTCAAGTTTTGATGACTGATCACAAAAAAGACAAAAGTTAAAAATAGTAATTTAAGCAATAGGTTCGTCCACTAGGTACGAAAAAGTGGAAAACTTGGTAGGTCGCCATTATTAACAGCTAATATTTAATGTTTGGAATTTTCCCGCAATGATTGAAGCGTATTCGTACAAAAATTGGTTGGGGTTACCTAGGAGATCTGTCATACCACCCATCGTTTCAGATGCTAACTGACATTACTTCTGAATTTTATATTTTTATCAAATATAAAGCTAATATACCAAAAATCAACAAACTGCTGGTTTAAAACATTCAATGTACCAGCTAAAAGATTTGTATAACATTAACAGGGTGTTTTACAAATTTAATTCTTCATAATTAGGTAAAAAAAGGGTATAATGACTCATTTACAAATGTACTTTTAATGCAAAGTCCGTGCATCCAAAAAATGCGGATTATTTTAAACATTCGCGGAAATCCATTTGTAAATGAGTCATAATTTCCTTTTTTTACCTAATTATAAAGAATTACAGATGTAAAGCACTCTCTACATGTTATACAAACCTTTAAGTTGGTACGTAGAATGTTTTAAGTAGCGGGTTGTTGTTTTCTGGTATATTAGCGTTATATTATATTTGATAAAAATATAAAATTCAGTAGTAATGTCAGTTAGCATCTGAAACGACGTGTGGTATGACAGATCTCCTAGGTTACCCCAACCAATTTTTGTACGAATACGCTCCATTAAACTTAAAAGAACGTGAACATTTTCCTAGCAAAAGTTACTTAAGAAAATCTGTATTTCATACAAACATTGTTTTTTAAAAGTAGTTAAATCTGTTATAATCAAAAAGCTAACATAGAAGTCATGGACAGTGTAAACCGCAAACTGGCAGAGATCTATTGTATTCTATAGATTCTTCTTTTTTTCAGGATGGGACAAACAGTCATATGGTTACCATGGAGACGATGGGCACTCCTTTTGTTCTTCAGGTACAGGACAGCCATATGGACCAACGTTCACAACTGGAGATGTGATTGGATGCGGTGTCAATCTTATTGATAATACCTGTTTTTATACCAAAAATGGACATCATCTTGGAACTGCCTTTACAGATCTACCTGTAAGTAATTTTTTTCCTATTGGGAAAATGTTTTGTCTGTTAATGATAATTATAATATTAAACAATTTTTACAGCCGAATCTCTACCCAACAGTTGGTTTACAAACTCCTGGAGAGGTTGTTGATGCCAATTTTGGCCAAGAGCCCTTTGTGTTCGATATAGAAGATATGATGAGAGAACTAAGATCCAGAACTCGAATGGAAATATATGATTTCCCAGTACCTGAAAGTCAAGGAGAATGGCAAGCGATATTAAATAAGTAAGTAAAAAAATAATTGGGCCTATTCAAAAAAAAATAAACTCAGTATCATTAAAATTTTAAATAATACTATACAGAATGTCCCAGAATTGGCGCACCACCTGTATGGTACGCTGTTAGAGCATGCCTGGGGATTCCAGAAAAATTGTTAAAAAAAATCCATCTGTTATATTAATTGAGGAAAATGCGAACAAAGTTGCTTAAATTCGGCAACACAGTCTAGGAAAATACTACACAGTCTAGGAAAATAAATCTAAAAATCCCATCTATAAGTCTTGATTATACACTTTTGCATAAAATTTTATTGACATTGTTGTCAGCTTATTTCAAGAAAATTTTGTAAAATTATATGATTATAAAAATTTTATTTGACCATTTGAAAGAAGAAAAATTGGTGAAATGGTTTAAGATAGACTGCAGCTTTGTATTAAACCATATTTTTCGTTAATACGTGCTGTTGTTTTTAAGGTATATGCGTTTAAAGTTTTGCACTTTGGGGCCTCATATCTTCGAGGGTGTATGAGATGGATTTTTTTTGACAATTTTCTGGGGATCACTAGGCATGCCGCAACAACGTACCATACAGGTGGTGCGCCAATTCTGGGACACCCTCCTGTATAGTGTAAACGGGCTAGATCGGTGTGAATTTTTACTCTTCGCAGACATTTGTATAAACATATTTTGTTTTATAACGTTAACTAATTTTACTACTAATAACTATCAAGGGGCATCGTTTTCTTTTTGTAGAAGAATGGAGTACCGAAACTTTAAAATATTTTTTTTGTTTTTGGAATGTAAAATGCAAAAGACATGGCACCTTTAACGTTGCAAAACCGGTCCCGTTAGATTTTGATGAAATTTTGCACAGAGGTGCAGAATGTCATTGTGAACCACATTCAGATTTCCCTTTTTGCTGTTAAAATTTCTTTTTCGGCGATACACTCCCTTTTACTCCCTCAAATAAAAATTCTTCTTTTTTTTAGAATGGTCTCAACATACTTAGTACATCACGGATACTGTAATACGGCTGAAGCTTTTGCCCATATAACAGACGAACCCTTTAACGAAGATATAGTTTCTATCAAAAATCGACAAAGTAAGTAAAAAAAACTTCATTTTCTTGACCTTTTAAAGTAAGTATACCTAAAACAGAAAACATTTTTGCATTGTAAATATAGATATTTGATGATTTCTGTGGCGAATGTTTAATATAAAACAAAGATTCTCTCCACACCACACTTTATTTAGAAAAATCTGAATACGTATTTCGACAGCTAAGCTGTCATCTTCAGCTGAAGATGACAGCTTAGCCTAATAAAGTGTCTTTTGGAGAGAATCTTTGTTTTATATTTCAAATATGGTCAAAATAGTGGCTTAAGCATCTCAAGTTCTGTTTTAAGTGGACGTTAGCAAAATACATTTCTATATGTTATACGAAAATTAGAGCCTGCACCAGATTTTACGTTATTTTTTTTAGTATAATACATCTGACGCATTTGTTGTAAAAATAACATCGAAAACTGACATTAAAAATCCATTCAATCATATACAGGGTGGTCCAAGCAAAAGTTTCTACCCCCATTATTTCCTGAACGAATTTGTTCTGGAGGAACTGCCGCGACACGTCATTTTTTTTTTGGAGGGGGACATCTAATTAGGGTATTTTTTAATTTTTTTGTTCAACCCTCCAAGCGGGGTGATTACCCCATCAAAACTTTTAAATGGCACTACGGGTCAAGTGGGGTCTTATTTGAAAGCTACAATTTTTCTCTTTTAAAAAAAAAACATTTTTTCAAAATCGGGCGAAAATTTTTCAAAATTTTTATTTTTTTGAATTTTAAATTTAATCATATTTTACGCTTCTTAAAAAGAAAATGCTCAGACAGGTCGATTTTCTTTCGAAGAAGAACATCTAACAACATATTTCTTAATTTTTTTCTTTAACCCCCCAAGCGGGGTAATAACCCCATCAATAATCTTTAATGACCATTCTGGGTAAGTGGGGCCTTATTTGAAAGCTACAATTTTTCTCTTTTCAGCAAAGTAAAATTTTAAAATCGGACAAATACTTTTTGAAATTTTGTTGTTTTTTTTTATTTTAAATCTAAGTAAATTTACACAACTAAAAACTTTGATTTTTTAAGAAATTATTCTTAAAAAAGATCAAAAATGTTATTTCAAGAATACTTTCTTAAAAAATTTACTTTTAGATTTAAAATAAAAAAAAGCAACAAAATTTCAAAAAATATTTGTCCGATTTTAAAATCTTTTATTTTGCTGAAAAGAGAAAAATTGTAGCTATCAAATAAGGCCCCACTTACCCAGAATGGCCATTAAAGATTATTGATGGGGTTGTTACCCGGCTTGGGGGGTTGAAGAAAAAAATAAAGAAATATGTTGTTAGATGTTCTTCTTCAAAAGAAAATCGACCTGTCTAAGCATTTTCTTCTTAGGAATCGTAAAATTTGATTAAATTTAAAATTCAAAAAAATAAAAATTTTGAAAAATTTTCGCCCGATTTTAAAAATATTTTTTTTTTTGAAAAGAGAATAATTGTAGCTTTTAAATAAGGCCCCACTTGACCCGTAGTGCCATTTGAAATTTTTGATAGGGTAATCACCCCGCCTGGAGGGTTGAACAAAAAAAATAAAAAATACCCTTATTAGATGTCCCCCTCCAAAAAAAAAATGACGTGTCGCGGCAGTTCCTCCAGAACAAATTCGTTCAGGAAATAATGGGGGTGGAAACTTTTGCTTGGACCACCCTGTATATATGGGTGGTGATTACGAGATATCGCTTCGTACGAAAACTGTTAGGTCTTCTTATGTAGGTTTCGTACAAAGCGATATCCCGTAATTACCACCCTGGAATAAAATTTAAAAAATTAAAGGTGACTGATACAAAATCCTTTTAAATTAAATATGCACGATAGTACAAATAATCGTTAATACTAAAATGAATTTTCAGAAATTCTAAAATTAGTGTTAGCTGGTAGAATGGGTGAAGCCATAGACAAAACAAAGGGAATATACCCGGGTCTGCTAGAAAACAACCAAAACCTTATGTTTATGCTCAAATGTCGCCAGTTTGTGGAAATGGTAAATGGTTCCGATGTGGATGTTTGCCCTAAAAAGAGTATACTAGACTGTTATTCATCCCCATCCTCAGTAGTGCAAACCTCCGTTATTCAGTCCACCAAAAATTTAAGCAATAAATCAAGTAAGCAGAACGTAGATCAAATGAATCAAACAAATGCCGCCCATAATGGAAGTTGCGGTGATTCAGTAGCTACCCATAATATCGTAGAGGATAGTGACATTGAAATGGATACCACAGAAGAAGTTCAAAATGGACACGGTGACTCGTGTAATGGGAAAAATAGTAATGGCTATCAAAATGGTAATAGTCATAGTATATCTCAAGAAATACATAGCTGTGATAACATTGACGAAGATATGGGTAAGTTTCATTTTACTAATAATGTAAATGTAAACACGAAAATTTGTTGCATATGGACCTTATCCGTCGACCTTCGCAGTCGTTATACTTGATAAACTGAATGACCACCAGCATTACAATGGCTTGAGTCAATCTGACGCATATCTGACGTTTCCCAAATATAACGACCGCGATGGTGGTGGACGACGGGATAGGTCATACAAATAAGATGACTAGAAATGAATTGCTTATAATCATAACATTACCAGTGTGTGGGTCCAAGATCTAAAAGGCTAGCATAGGGACATTCCATTAAAAACGTTTGTTTATTTACGTGCACTAGAGTGCCTTGATGTCATATTGACAGTTATTGTCGCGTTATAGAGTGGCGACATGCATCATTCTTTCTCTGTCATACAGATAACGTCATCCACATATTAGCAAAGATGACAACAAATACAACTTACAAACACATTTGATGACGTTATCTGTATGACAGAGAAGGAATGATGCATGTCGCCACTCTATAAGGCGACAATAACTGTCAATATGACATCAAGGCACTCTAACGTCCACTTACGCATTAGTCCATATAACTTACATTGGGCAAACAAAAAGGTCTTGGCCCCAAATAATGAATTTTTAACCTTTTCTATTGTAAATATTTAATTACTTTGGGAAAGGTCCAAAGCTTTCACAAGTCAAGTCAAATTGTTATGACCAAAAAGCAAGTGCAAAGTCTGAAACTATATGGCTATTTGTTTATTTGTAAATGGTCAAAAAAAATTTTATAATCAATTTAATTTCAAAAAAACTTTATAAAATGAAAACAATGTCACTAAAATCTAGTGCAAACAGGTAGGATTAAGAATCATAGATGGGATTTAAAATGCCCTTTGCCACACAGAGTTGCTAAATTTATCGAACTTTAACCGTATTTATCCTAGATATAAAAAAAGAAGGATTTTTTTTTAAATTTTCTGGGGATCCCTAGGCATGCCCCAACAGCGTACCATACAGATGGTGCGCGAATTCTGGGACATTGTATTTTTCTGTAAAAAATGGAGGTTCCATTTTTATCACTTATCTATCAAAGCTAACTTTTTTCGGTATAAATGTCATTTACTTGACGTTCAGCTATCAAAATTCTTACTGAAAGGGTCTAAAGTAAAGAACTTTGTAGAACTAATAGGATCCAAAAAATTGCGTAAAATTGACAATTCTTATGGTCACATTTTTGGCAGACAAAAGGAGATTTCGTAACATGGCATACTTTATTTTATTAGACCGTCGCACTCTCATGTTTATTTTTCTACATTCTTAAGGCCTTATTGTGTAGAAGGTACTGAAAAAATCACTTTTCGTGACGTCACAAATCATAGTTTGTCTACTCGCCAACGATATCTCAATAGTCAGCTAGAAATGTGAATAGTAAAATCTATAAAGTTATAACCATACTTACATTTTAAATACAATTTAGTTTTTATTCTAATCTAAATCTAACTTTTTAGATGTAGACTCCTCATTCAGTCGAAAAGCATCTTCGAAACCAGCCGTCGAAAGAATTTTAGAGTTTGGTAAAGAACTCTACAGTATGAGTCAACGTTTAACCGTGGATAAATTATCAACAGAACTAAATCAAAAAATGCTGGAGGTAAGTTTTTTTTACTGTTTTTAAAAACCTTGACCTGTGCGCGCCTAATAATTACCTAATAAAATGTAAAATATGACATTCTGGAGTACTATTAAAGTTTACGCATTTATTAAAAAACACGGTGATGCTACTTGCCAAAAAGGGCATCATCGGGCGTTTTTTTAGAAGAAACATCTAGCATTTTTTTTTTCAGTAAATTTGATAGACGTGCTTTTTTATTCGATCTGACTGACGTCAGATATTTTTGTCAATTGTTTTTAGTAAAAAATTTTTGTAACAAAAGCAGTTTTACCAAAAACAATTGTCAGAAATATCTAACGTAAATCAGATCGAATAAAGAAACATGTTTAATGATTTTATTTTCTACTTTTTAAACACAACCTACTTTAAGAAACAAATAATTAAATTTATTAGTTTAACTTTAACATTATATTAGCTAAAATATTTTTATTTTTCAGGATGCATTTAGTTTATTAGCATACTCAAATCCATGGGCAAGTCCAGTAGGTTGGCAATTAGAGCCATCACAAAGAGAAAGTGTTTGTGCTTCCTTAAACTCTGCTATTTTAGGTAAGCTTTAAACTTTGATTATTTAACATAAAACAATGACTTCACAAAGGTAAAGTTAGAACCACGGGGCCAATCCTTAAATCAAAGGTAAACTCTAACTTAAAGTCTTAAAGGTTACCCAACTTAACAGTTACATTTACTGTCTAATAACAATTAATAACTGACACAACTGTCAACTTTAGGAGCAACTGTCAGATGACAATAACTGCCATTTCTTGGGTACTTGTTAAAATATGAGCGTATTTAAGTTTGTTAGCGGAAAACAGCTGTCAATCACTTCAAATTTCGTAGATGCATACCCATAAGAAACAAGGAAAGATTAACTTTTATAACTTGGCAGTTCCACTTAAGTTATGAATGTTAGATTCTACCATTTTATATTAAATCATAATAGTTTAATTTTTTGAATGATTATATTTAGAGAATTTTCATTTATATGTGTCTTAAATGTTTTTAGAATCAAACAACAAGCCTCGAAGACCTCCTCTAGAAGTGGCAATGGCACATGCCCAAGAACTGGTTAGACTGATGTCGAATAATGGCTTGGGTTCATGTGCTTTTGCCTCCCTTTTGGATATTTTGGACCAGTGACCAAATACCCCGATTTTGGTTCACTTGCTCCTGATGGCACACTGACTGCCAAGAAAGCACCACCCTAGTAGGTATTGGAAAAATGTCTGTGTCATAATATTATATATTCCACTACTTAGTTGGACAGGTTGATATATTAGACATTTTGTTGGCAGATTTACTCTTTAGTTTTGTTGACCTTATGCTATAACATTATTGTTAAATTTAAATATATTAAACATTTTCTAAATATTGTTTTAATTTAAAATTACTTTATGAATGAATGATTATTTGTTTAGTTTATTTTATTACGTTTTACAGCGGTAACAGCACCAATGCAAATTCAAAATTGTATGATTTATTACTAGAATGAAAATAATTTGCGTTATTATTGTAGACGAATTTTTTTTTTTTAAAACTATATACTTTTTTGAACTTAAGCGAACAGTTTATGGTTCGTATATATTTTTTTTATTTTATTTTTCATTACATTATCCCGAAAACTAATAGACAATTTTTAGACACGTTTTAAAGGGTCCTTTGGCATGCTACAACAACAGGTGATCTGCCTTTTAAGAAAATCTGTTTATTGGACAAGTACTAGTCGATAATTTATCAGTGGTGGGGATATTTTATTACTATTTCTTTACGAGGCGCTTGGGTCGGTTGCTGTGACCATGCTGCACTACACATCGAAGTGTCAACTGTCATTTTAACATTATTTAGCTGTCTGTGGCCATATTAAACCAAAGCAACAACACGCTACTGTAGAGTCGTACCCCGCAGACTCAAAAACAAACACTATTTAAGATTGGGACTAGTTTTGTTTTTTATAAAAACAAAGTTATGGACAATGACAATCTTAACATTAATCGTTTTAGAACTTTTTTTATGGAGTTAAAAATGTGTGACAGTTTAAATGAACAAAATAAAATTCTAATTGAATTGATTTTGTTAATCATTTTTAGGAACCCAAATATAATTTAACAATCATTAATAGTTCACAGTGGCGTGCATATTAATACATTTGATCCTAAACTGAACTCTGTTAAAGTATTAAAAATCATAAAAAGTAAATCTGCTGACGTTAAATACAGAGTGTCCCAAATTGCAGACCACCTCTGAAATCTTAAAATATACAAGTTCGGATAAATGAGGCAATGTTTCACATTTTAATGCTAATTAACCTCCCGCAAGCATAACTTTATTATCTTCAATCGTTTGGATACTTAAAATAGTGAATTTCGATCATTTAGTTGTTTGTTTTTTTAAACTTCGACATTATCGGAACATTTTTGCCAAAAATTAAAATCATGTAAAAAAAAATATTACATTCAAAATATTTCGTTGTAGACGTTTCATTTTTAAAATAATTGTTTACTAAAAAGAAATTGGACAAGATAATAATTTTTACGAAAGTATACCTTACGATTTTTTTAACCAGAAATTAATCGACATTATCAAGTTTTGCTTTCAAAAAAGCAATATGCATTAAAGCGCAAATTTACCCCTATTTAACCGACCTAGTATGTCTAGAAAAGCGAAATCCCAGTGGTGGCACTTGAATTCCCGACACTCTGTACAATTATTACTCGACTTATAAATGTAAATAATGAGAACAAAAAATAAAAATTCGTTTAATAAACATTTTGTAAATAATAACCGATATATAATTAATTAATTGACATCTCTTTTTAATAGCTTTTTTTTGCAAATTTATTTTTACTTAAAAATTAAATATCTTTAAAACAATTAACATGAAAGATATTATTGAATGTACCTTGTTTTAACTAAAAATGTTTTTTTTTTAACTCTAATTGTCTTAAACAACAAATCATTTTTAATCTTGAATATGTCTACGATGGTTCCATAAAATAATCACTTTTATTTTATCTACAAAATAAAATCGTTTTTAAAAGCAAAATATTAAAAAATGATACTACATCGGAATCACCAAAATTCACGAAAAAAATGCGATGGTACGTTGTTTAACAGCTGTCAGTAAACTAATAAACATTACTGATTTTTTACTTTTAGCGTGAATAACCGTAAGACCATAGCTATTTACTGAATCTTTGTTGTAAAAGAAGCGTATTTGTCTAGATAGATAGATAAATACGCTTCTCTTGCAACAAAAATTAGGCTATTGTTTTCAAAGGTCATTTATTTTAACAACGATACTTATATTTTTGATTGTGGGCATAAATTATATTTTTGCAATTATAATATAGGTTTAAACTCTGAGAACTGACTAATATTTTTTATTTAAAAAGCTTTTAATGCGACACTGTTATAAAAATTATTCTGCAATAATTTAAAATGCACTCATCACAATGTTTTTAATAAAAACAACAAAAATTGATATAAGAGAAAAAAAAGACAATTTGTTTATTATGGATATTTGTTTTATTTAGATATTGTAAAGAACCTAATATCAACCATGAACAGACAATTGTTGTACACGTACAGTTGATCGAAAAGAAACTGTTTAGCGATTTTCACATAACTCATGACAAGACTTATGCTTCTTGTTTTGTATGGATAACTAATGATTGGTGATGTTTGTTCTTTTTTTAATAAAATATAAATTTACCAAAGACCAAGATACTTTGTCTTAAAGACACTCTATACCATTCAGAAATATAGCTTAGCTAAATTTCAAGATTTTCAATTTTGCAAAATACCCTGTAGAATGTCTAGAGTAATGTGAAAATAACTCAAAATGTCTTAATAGAAGGTTACCAAATATTGAAACAATTTGGACCTTCTACTTTAATAAGACATCTTGAAAATTAAATAACTAAAGTTTTGTTTCTAAAATAAGTCAATAGGTGGCTTATTTTGGATAATACTAACATATTGATGATGTTTTACAATCATTCTGTAAGTAGAAGGTATTTTGTCATTTGGGTGTTGTTTAAAATTTAATAGAATACGAGTATACTTATGACTTTTATTTACTTATTAGATATTTTTGTTTTAGTAATATATTTTATTTGTAAATATGTTATAATGTTATGATTTATTGCAAAAATAAAATACTGACTAAAGAAATATTTTGTGGTTTTTTTTTGACCTCTAGTAACTAAGAATTCTATATACTTAAAAAAAAAGGTAAATTTAATTACGGAGGGAAACATCAAAAAAAAATATATTTTTTTCTTTACCCTACCATCATCACCTAGAAACCTCAACTTACAATTTTTAAGTTACAATCCCCATCTTGCAGAACCTCTTGATGTAAAAAAAAACAAAATCGGTTCACTTTTTTTCAACAACAACAGGACCTTTATCTGGCAACAACTTTTTAACAATCATGTGATATTCACTTATTGGAAAATTTAAATAATGGAGCGTATTCATACAAAAATTGGTTGGGGTAACCTAGGAGATCTGTCATACCACCCGTCGTTTTAGATGCTAACTGACATTACTTCTGAATTTTATATTTTTATCAAATATAAAGCTTATATACCAAAAAACAACAAACTGCCGTTTTAAAACATTCTACGTACCAGTTAAAAGATTTGTATAACATTTTCGGAGTGTTTTACAACTTTAATTATTTATAATTAGGTAAAAAAGGACATAATGACTCATTTATAAAGGTACTTTTAATGCGAAATCCGTGCATTCAAAAATTGCGGATTATTTTAAACACTTACGGAAATCCTTTTGTAAATAAGTCATAATTTCTCTTTTTACCTAATTATAAAGATATAAAATACTCTCTAAATGTTATAATAACCTTATGGATGGTACATTGAATGCTTTAAATTGGCAGTTTGTTATTTTTTGGTATATTAACGTTATATTTGATAAAAGTGTAAAAAAGAGAAGTAATGTCAATTAGCATCTTTAACGACGGGTGATATGACAGATCTCCTAGATAACCCCAACCAATTTTTGTACGAATACGCTCCATTGTTAAAAAAATAAATTAAATGCAAAATAACAATTCTTTTTACCTCTGCACAAGGAAAATTTTAATAAAAGAAGACTCATGTAATATCCTATATTTTCTATAAAAAGTTTTGGCAATATTTACTCTTTTTTTTCTTAGAGGGGACTTACCAGTTACCTTATAGACTTAATTATTATTTGATCAATAATGGTGCCTAGAGTGTCTGGAAGAATTGACAGTTATTGTCGCTTTATAGAGTGACGACATGCATCATTTCTTCTCTGTCATACAAATTATGTCATCAACGTTATAGCCAAAGTGACAACAATTACAACTTACAATCACAATTGATGACATAATCTGTATGACAGAGAAGGAATGATGCATGTCGCCACTCTATAAAGCGACAATAACTGTCAATTCTTCCAGACACTCTAGGCACCATTATTGATCAAATAATAATTAAGTCTATAAGGTAACTGGTAAGTCCCCTCTAAGAAAAAAAAGAGTAAATATTTTTTTATTAAAATTTTCCTTGTGCAGAGGTAAAAAGAATTGTTATTTTGCATTTAATTTTTTTTTAACAATGGAGCGTATTTGTACAAAAATTGGTTGGGGTTATCTAGGAGATCTGTCATATCACCCGTCGTTAAAGATGCTAATTGACATTACTTCTCTTTTTTACACTTTTATCAAATATAACGTTAATATACCAAATAATAACAAACTGCCGATTTAAAGCATTCAATGTACCATCCAAAAGGTTATTATAACATTTAAAGAGTATTTTATATCTTTATAATTAGGTAAAAAGAGAAATTATGACTTATTTACAAAAGGATTTCCGTGAGTGTTTAAAATAATCCGCAATTTTTGGATGCACGGATTTCGCATTAAAAGTACCTTTGTAAATGAGTCATTATGTCCTTTTTTACCTAATTATAAAGAATAGAGAAGGAATGATGCATGGCGCCACTCTATAAGGCGACAATAACTGTCAATTCTTCCAGGCACTCTAATGGTGCCCAATCCCCATGTCAAACCATTAATAGGGTGAAATATTTCAGAAAAATGTTTACTGTGCTCCTTTTTATAACAAGCCTTTACAAAAAAAAACTAACAAATTCATTTAAAATTTGCTAAAACCTTTGCATGAAAAAAAAAAACCTTTAAATTGAGGTGTCACATAAGCCCCCATTTATTACAAAAAAACATAACGTATCTATTGTTCCTTGCGCAGAAGTAAAAAGAAATATTTTTTGCCGTCAAGAATTAGTATTTTTTATACAAATTTTGCTAGAAGTAAATATCAGAAACCGTGTATAAATTGTCACTAGGTAGGAGAGGAGAGACGCCTCCTCCATATCTAAGTTAATTCAATTTAATTCTTAATTAACTTAAGAAAATTATAGGGGGTAGCTACTCTGGAATTGAACCCACTGTATATTGATTGGGTTACATTTGGTACGGAAGAAAATCTAAAATTAAAAATGTCTCAAAAAATCCATAATTTTTTTGCTACAGAATAAATTTATTATTGTGTAAAAAATAAAAACTTTTAAAAGAGTTGTCACTTGACCACCCATCCCCGTTTAATTTTAAATGGTATGCTTCTGGAAAAAAGTTAGAAATATAAGTTTTGCACCTTAATTCCTTCCTCACATCATAAAAATCGGCTGTATCTTTGGAAATTACGTAAAACACCTTGTATATTTGGTGATGGTGATTTAAAATCCGGACTCTTATTATATTAGTCTTATTTTGATATAGGTAAGAACCTATATCAACCAGAATTATTAAAGATAGGTATGTAGGTACTTACCTACCTGTTTATTATACGCATCCTGATGTAGACAGATTATTTAAAAAATACTTTGATATTGATTTAAGGTGTTATTGTTATTGGCAATTTTTTGATGAGTTTCCTGCAAAGTATAACATTTTAAATAATAAATTTGGGTTTGAATTCCATTTATATAACTAAATAAAACGATAAAAATGTGTCGGTATACCTCTAAGAAAGACTCCCAAAGGGGTTTTTAAATTACTTTTTCATTATTTTGTCTTACATGCTGAAACAATTTTTACTTACACTTTTAAAATTTGTAATAAAAAAAATTGCCAATATCGAAGAAGTGATAACAAAAACGCAAACAGTGAAGCATACACACGTTAATGGTCCCTTTTATTATCCAAAATCCACAGGAAACTTGCGTATAAGAGCGCTATGAGCGGCGCAAGCGGCTGCTGGCATCAGTGATCGAGTGTGCGTTGACTTTAGAGCCACCGCGCGCGATTGCAGGAACTCAAGCGCCCGCCCGTCATTTCATTTAACTCCTGCTTGACTATTAATTCATAGTAATACCCGGTTAATTAAAATTATTGTAGTTGTAGGTACTTTTACTCAGTGAGTGTATTATGGTGAAGTGCTAGAGGAGTTCAGTTATAGTTTAACAGGGATTTAAAACCGGCGCGACGTTTTGCACAGAGGGACCTTGCAAGATGGGGTGCACTTCTTCTGCGGAGGAAAGGGCGGCCCTGGCTAGAAGCAAACAAATTGAGAAGAATCTTAAAGAGGATGGCATTCAAGCAGCTAAAGACATCAAGCTTCTTCTTTTGGGTAAGCTATATTAATTGTTTACTACATGTGTGCATTCGGAAATTTGAAGGGTAGTAGGCAGCAGGCATACAGCGGCTGCTAATCCTGCTGGGGTTCGATAATATGACTGGGTGCGGACTCATGCGCAAGCAGGCGTCTACGCAACCCTGTTACACTTATATTGTAGTTACATACTACATACAATGAGTATTTTTACCTTAATTTTCACATTCTGCTTTCAGTAGGTATAAATAAAATCATAACATTAAATGGATTACTCATTGTTGCTATTTTTGCAATAAATATAATGATATTAATATGGGTTTAGTTTACATATTAACCCTATATTTGTTTAAGGTAGAAACGTAGGAGGAAGATCTATAATAAGTGGATCTGAGATTTGAAAAGGCAATGTTTCAAAATGTAGACAGTGTTTTTTCTAAACGTTGACTTTACTACCGACTACCGTTTTACTCAGTTATGAGCAAACTGATTTTTATCAAAATTTAAAAAGTGACCATTTAAGACTTGGTAAAAACAAAATTTTAATTGGTTTACCACCAATCTATATTTTTCAAAAAAAAAATAAGTATTTACTAAAAAAATGCTAAGAAATAATGGTTACCCATTTTATACAAAATCAGTTAATTAATTAATTTTGTTTTTCAAACTTAAACTCTTGCAAAAGAATGTTTTAACGAAATTTTAAGACAAATTTTTAACGCATTGCCATTTTTTATAAAATAAAAGTGACCTATACATAGGCATATCTAAAATCTAAATTCTGCATATTGCAATTTGTAATAACTAAAAAGAAGTACTTTAAATTAATACAGATTCTGTTTTGTAGTTCGTCAAGTTTGTGTAGTATATAGATAAATTATTTTATGTTGTCTTAATTACCTTAAGCACAATGAGCTATTTATAAAATGACTCAAGCAGGAATTTCTAAACATTAAACTTACGCATACGATAAATAGACCAATCATATTTAAGAATTCCGAACTCTCCATCTGAATTCAGCAAAGTGTAGATTGATAATTAAAATATTTGTTGAACAAACTTGATTTCTACTAGACCGGCGACGCAAGTGTACGCATATTTTAATTTAGTTCATTCATAAAGATTCCACTTGTCGTACGCGTGCATTGTTGGACAAAAAGAAATGTGTGTTTGCCAACTTTTAAAATTTTTCCAATGAGCTCATCTTGTACCACATAAGTCATTGCAACATTCAAAATTCTTCATTATATCTGATTTTGGGGGCTTCACGTTAACGAACATTCGTTGTAGATTAATTTATTTATGTTTATGCCAACAACTTTTGTGATTCATTACCAAAACAAATACTAATTACGGATTTTATACAGATAAGAAGCAAATGCACAGAATGCACTTCAAATGACAAGCTGTATGCCTGAGACATTTTTTATGTAATATGAGCTCATTATAGAATGCGAAATTTAGTTTTTTAAGGTTGGTGAATTGCTTCATTAATAAATCCAAAATTTTATTTCATTTCGTTGGTTTTTCAAATGCAAAAAGATTAATTTTTCGCAAACCATATGTTTTAACTTTTAATATACTATTTTGTTTTTATAAATAGTATAGATCTCAAAACACGATTTGTCAAAAAAAATTGGTGGGATTTTAGATAGGCCAATAATACCTACAGGCCAGCAGTTTTAAAGCTAAAATTGATGGTAAAAAATAGTATATTAAAACATTGAGTTTTATAAGGAACGTTTTTTAGCACGCGTCCAGGTGGTCCAATGGACAAGTGATAAAAAACGCCTTATAAAACAAGTTTTTTATACTATTTTTTATATTTGCTTCATTTAATTCATTAAAAAGCATTTTTAATTTGAATTAAAAACTTAAGATGAAATTTTGTTTTTTATGACCAACCTTATAGCATAACATTGACATTTTGAAGTAAAAAATAAATTAAAGTTAGACATATTGAATAATGACATTTGTAAACTTTACTCATTTAATACTGAATGAATAGGCGTTTTTGAGAAAATGTAACCATTGATATCGGTTCTCCAATTCTTCTAGTTATTTCCTCTACAAAAATGTCCCCCGATTGATTATAATAGTAAAATTTGCAAATAAAAAATACCTTGCAAGAAAAGAATTCATCTTTTTGCATCAGGAAAACCAACCAATAAAATAAAATTTTGGGTTTAATAATGAAGCAATTCAGAAACTTTAAAAAACCAAATTTCGGGTTTCATAATGTGCATATTATAGAACGCAAATATAAAAATAAATAAACTGGAACAGGTTAGGTCAATGGATAGGTTAGATCTGTGAGCCTGTTAGATTTGTTTACAAAATCGACATTTAATAGGATACTCCTCGCAGTTGTAAGAAAATTGAAAATAAGGTATAATTTTTTAATATTATCAAAACATATCTGCGAAGAAATTAAAATATTAACTCATCTTTCTACATACAAAAAAAAAATATTGTGACAAAAAGCATAATAGTATATTAAAACATAGAGTTTTATAAAAAACGTTTTTAGCACGCGTCCAGGTTTGGAAAAAGAGCCGCGCAGCGGCGAGTTTTCCAATGGACAAGTGATAAAAAACACCTTATAAAACGAGTTTTTTATACTATTTTTTATATTTGCATCATGTAATTCATTAAAAAGCATTTTTAATTTGAATTATAAACTGACCAACCTTATAGCATAACATTGACATTTTGAAGTAAAAAATAAATTAAAGTTAGACATATTGAATAATGACATTTGTAAACTTTACTCATTTAATACTGAATGAATAGGAGTTTTTAAGAAAATGTAACCATTGATATCGTTTCTCCAATTCTTCTAGTTATTCCCTCTACAATAAAACAATGTCCCCCGATTGATTATAATAGTAAAATTTGTAAATAAAAAGTACATTGCAAGAAAAGAATTCATCTTTTTGCATCAGGAAAACCAACCAATAAAATAAAATTTTGGGTTTAATAATGAAGCAATTCAGAAACTTTAAAAAACCAAATTTCGGGTTTCATAATGTGCATATTATAGAACGCAAATATAAAAATAGGTATTAATTCACTTCTGACACTGACGATTAGAAAGATGCTTTTGTTTTGAATTTTTTTTGCAAAGCTACCTTGACCGAGCCTTGACTTACGGGACTCTCTTTTGGTCGTTTTTGCCTTATGAATTTGACAAGAAAAGACCAAATATACTTTTTAATACAGAATTTAATTTTCTCCCATTTTTATAACTTAAATTTTTTTTTGTAAATTGAAAAATAAAGAACATACGGAGTTTTTTAAAAGGGGGGTCGGACAACAAAAACTTTGTGTTACTTTTTGTTGTTGTTTTTAATATTACCAAAAATATTCTGTATATTTTATAATAATTGAAATATGATTTTTTTCCGGTTGAGGGGCTCCGGAGCCCTCTTTGTCATTATCAGATTTTTCTTGAAAACAATCCCAGCCAAAATTTTAAAAGAAACGATTTTTTCTGAAAATTTGAATATGATTGTGCTTTTCTTTCTTAAGTTATCGTGTTTACAAAAAACGTGACATGGTTCAGACGAACAGACAGATTTCTAGGATAATTTTTGACGATTTTAGAATTTTCAAAATAATCACAATACATATACGCCTGGTTTTTGACTTTGTCTGCGAGGAGTATAATAATGTAGTTTACTAGATTATAAATTTCCTTGTAATATTTCTTACTTATATTCCTTTCAGTAATTGTATAATTACATATAAAACGTTTAACATTTAAAAAAATATTCTAAAAGTGCCAGTATTTTTGTCTGGAAAGTTAGAATGATGTTTAATCAGTGATAAAGGTACTAAAGGTAGATTGCTATTAGGTGTATTTAAACATAAACAAAATCAATATTTTATAAGCACAGCATTTTATAAGCAAATGTCTAACTACAGACTGACCCGAAATGTTATTATACGGTATGTACGCTATTTTTTGCAATTAATTTTGAAAATGAAATATGAATAAATTTGGTAAAACTACTTTTTATTTTAAACCATTCTGTATATGGGATCTCCTATTTTCAATTCAAAATGGGTGGTGGAAATAGCTATTTTTTTTTTTTTTCAGAAAATATACAAAACTAATTGGACATTTAATTTTATTGGAAATTGATTGCTAACAACAATCTGGTATTTTCTATGGCTCTGAAATTATAGAGGAAAATTGACTTTTGTGCGATTTTAGGGGGGTGTATTCTGTTTACTTTTTTATTCATAAATATTTTTTCACAAAAATTGATGCACCGAAACCTAATAAACCTTCTAGGCTTTATGTTTCTGACCCAAAATAACTTCTTTGAAATGACCCAACTAAAGTTGGGTATTGTTTTAAAAAATTACTTATTTTATTTTTAATAATATTTTAATAATATGTCATCTTATTACATTGCGATCATAGAAATAAAAAAATAAAAAATCTGCAAAGTCTGTGATACTATAGTTTATTTTTTATGGTGTGGTATCTCGTTTATGCTTTGTAGAAAGCTAAAATAAAAAAATTGCCAACGCATTGTAAAAGTTAATTAATAAAATAAAATAATTTAATTTTTTTTATTTCGTTATTTTAAAGGCAAATTAATAATTTACTAAATGTCACATTGCGTCTTTAATTAAAATACCTTCATCTTTAAAATTATAAACAAAAACTACAAAAACAAAAAGAGGTTTGCTAGTGTCTACGACCAATGTGAAAATGATTTGTGATTTATAACCGAGATTGGTATTTTACGCATAAAGTAACAGCTAATAATAAAAAACAATACTTTTAATTATTACATTTTTCTCTATGTAGAAAATACGTCATCTTGTCCTAGTTTATTTTAAAATTAAGTGTACGTGTTTAATATAACCTACACTAGGTAAACACATACCTACCTTTATGGACAATACAAAATAAAGTTTGCAGTTTAGTACCTACTAGGTAGTACCGTAAAGAGAAGTGACGGTAAAGTACCATCTGCTACTAGTCGCAAACACGGTGTTGTGCCCGTGATACTTCACTGCGCCCACCAGGTACATATATCACCAAAATGATAACCTGTATTTTTGGATCTGTACGGAAACAATTAAAAAAGTGCAACATTTACTAAAATTACGTAATTTAGTGTTTTTAAAAGTTCAAACCAATTCGCATTATGTATTCCAGAAATTATGCTTGTAGGAAATTGCAGCCTGTTACAAGTGAAAATAAAGTTTAATAGTGTATTTGTTAGTTTTGTTATTGTTAAATAATTCAAAAAATATCCTGTCCTAAATTGTTTAACACCGGATAGTCTTTGATAACTACTAAATATACTCATAATATTTTGATAACAAGTGTTAAACTTGCCTTGAAAGTGACTAATAATTCTAGGTATCTTATACCTAAAATCATAAGTTTTTACATCAGCGCTTGTAATTATTATTAGAAAAAAGTGTCTACCTAATTACGTGCAATAACTACAAAAACAAATATAAGAATTTTAACCTAAAGGTAAAATGTGCAATTTTGGAGAATAAATTAATAAAAATAACTTTGATTTTTAACAAGTACTGTAGGTACTAACTTTTTTGTTGTGGAGTGAAACTGACAAAACGTCGTGCCTTAAGGAGTGTGTGCAGGACTGCACCATGGGGTGCACTGTCTCTGCAGAAGAAAGAGCAGCAATTGCAAAAACTAAGCAAATTGATCAGGAATTAAAGGAAGAAAGTCAAAGGTCCAAAAGGGATGTTAAGCTATTGCTCCTTGGTATGTATATTTTCTACAGCAAACAATGTTTTACTTGTAGCAAAAGGGTACCCTTTGAATTAAATTTCCATAACGTAGAATATCCTGATTTCTACATCAAAAATTGTTTATGGTTAACTCTCGGGTTAACTAAAGGATATAACATTTGCATTAAGTTGGCTGACTACCCTTAATATTATATTAAAACCCCGAGTTTCACGAGTTTATGAAATAAAATAGAAAAAATAATACATTTTAGTCTTGGTCGGTATAAATTACTTAACATCTTTGCTTTCTTTAATTACTTACAAATATTTGTTTCATGGTATGAGTATTGCTAGTTGAGCATTGGTGTATAGAGTTCATTTGAACCATAATTCCATTACGTTAATTGCCTATGTTTATTCAATGAGACTTTTGTATGTACATTCGGGGTGTCCCGCAAGTAGTTTACAGCAGACATTATTTATCTCAATCTCAGATTAAGCGGTACGCATTCGTTCTATGAAATTTTGTATTCGGGGACGATCCAGATGCTATATACAGGGTGTCTCAAAATGGGCGCCCACGGACCCCGAGGCGTGGTAGAGGAACACTAACGATTTACAAAATCAGAAACAAAAATTTTATTGGGGGCCCCCTTTCAAAAATATGGGGCTGCAAACTTAGCAAAGTTTGGCAACACTGTTAGTTTAAATTCGCTTAGTTTAAAAAAAATCAAGTTAGTAGGTGAGCAAACATGAAACTTCAACTTGACATTAGGAAATAGGTTAATGTTTATTTTTAATTTTAAAAATACAAAATAGTTTGAATACCTGAATTTTAAACTTCTTTCTTTATAAAATGTAACAAATCAATAAAATCATATCGTTATTGTTAAAAACTAATGTATGTTTGAAATAACAAAAAAAAAATGTTAAAAATTACGGCCATAACAAAATAAGTTTAGACTTTTTGGTAACACATCAATTATTGTTCTTCACAAGGTTCTTCATTTGGGGAATGATTGTAATTCTGCATTGGGACTCACATTGGAAATTATTTCATTCGATATTACAAATTTTGAAATTTTTGATGCTGCTCCAAACTTAACACCTTTACCATTTGGATCAAGTCTGCTCTATTCTCACAAGGATTTTATAGGAGCACTTAATTCTGTGGATTCGTATTACCATATTTCTTGTTAGTAAAAGGAACCATTTAAAAAAACTTGAATTAAAAATTGACGCAAACAATAAATTAATGACACTTATCACTGACAAACAAAATTTATGCTCAGTTTCCCTTAGTTACGAGCATGGCAACTTTAATCAAAATCAAAAGGTAAGACAATGTTGCCGCATAGATTTTGGGGCAATATTCTAAAAATTAAAATTCATTTTTTATGGGAAATAAGCGTCATTGGACCGAAATTTTGCAATAAATAATTGGTTTTAGTCCCTGTGTTTCAATAATTAAGTAAATTATGTTTTATTATTAATTAAGAAAGTCGCTATAAGGGTGCAAAGTTTGTACCTTTGAAGCCCCATATCTTTGGAATGGGCCGGCACAAAAAAATTTCGTTACTGATTTTGTACATCGTCTGTGTTCCTCTACCACGCCTTGGGGTCCGTGGGCGCCCATTTTGAGACACCCTGTATAAACACTTTCGGTTCTGCCGAAACAACAGGTTTTTCTACCAACTTTGATACAAGGGTATTCAATTTTCGTTGGGACAGGACGTTCTCTATGTATTATGTATAGAGCGTTGAGGGTGTTCAAAAATTGGCGCATAAACACGATGGTATGTCGTTGGGGCATGCTCCCTAAAGGAATGTTAAAAAAAAATCTGTCTTTTCTAATACTTAAGGAAATACATTTATGCCCGAATTCACCACACATTCTTAAGTGTTCCTTAATGTTAAGTGACTCTTTACCATAAACAGAGTTTGACAAGTGTAGCATTGACATTGTTTAAAATTGTGCTTTCTATGAAAAACAGTCACTTAGATTTTAAGGAATAGTTAACAAGTGCAGTTCAACCGGCCCTTAAAGTTTTTTCCTGGGATCCCCAGGTATGCCCCAATAGCGTCACGTTTATGCTTCAATTTTTGGACAACCTCCTTAAAGAGAAAATGTCAAATAAATTTATGACCATTTTTTACATTTGATTGGATTTAACAATTTATAATAGGTTGGGTGTTACTTTAATTAAGAGAAACTTACCTATGAACATTTACCATTTTGCTCAGTTAAGTATTTTTTAATTGACCCCTTATTGACCCCACAATGTTAAAATACCTAAATGTTATTCACAATAAAAACATACATAAAGGTTTTCTAACGAGTGTATTAAAAAATGTTAAGCAATTTAACTTTGTTATTTATAAGATCAATACGCCGCATTAGCATCACTGATGTCACATGAAGTCAACAAATTTAATTTCGCATCTAGATACATAGTTTTGAATTTTTGACCAATACGACGTGTCAAAAAGTAATACACGATATTAGTGATGACAAAATTTGAAGCCAACAAAGACAAAATCGCATCTTAGTTTCTATGGTTTTGAAGTTTTGACAACTACGTGTTAAAGAGTAATTGTCAAAGTAATTCTTAAAACGTCAAAACCATTGAAACTACGATGCGATTTTGCTACCGTTGGCTTCAGTGACGACACACTGATATGGCGTATTGTAGAAGTAATACATTTTAAAACGTCAAGGCCATGGAAACTAGGATGAGCTTTTGTCTTTGTTGGCTTCAGTGACGACACACAAGGTGTATAGCGCGAAAAGACAATCTCGACTTTTGCCATGGAACGTCAAAAACATGACAAGGTTCCAACAATATAAAAATTAAAAGTGATTAAGGTAGTTTGTTGTAGATCACTCCATTTAATGAATTTTATAAAAATATAAAAAAAATGCAAAATGGTTCATAATGTTTTGGTTATTAATAATTGTTCATAAAATGTAATTAGAAACAGAGCAGGACCTTCAGGAGTCCAAATATTGGAATTTTACCCAATCCGTTATGAACAGGGGTGGATAATGAGATTTCTTTATCATGAGTTACTATGTGTATAATTAAATTTCATTATTCATGTGTATAATAAAAAATTAATATTATGTGTTAACAGGAAATAAATTATTAATGCCTTTTTTTTGTTTCAGGTGCCGGAGAATCGGGCAAAAGCACCATAGTCAAACAAATGAAGTAAGTTTTTTATTGTAAAGTATAGTAAATTCCGTTAGACATTCTTTTAAATCGTTAATAAAAATTTCCATTATACCTAATAAGTACATTGATTATTATTTAAAACTAGTAAAGTTTGTAAGGGTTGTTATCATGATAAGGTTGCTCTTATTAAATTTCTAGCAGGACATGCAAAATATTCAGACCTACCTTACCTTTGCTAAAAGAAAACTTAGATAACACGTGTAGCACGGACAAAACCTACAGGTTGGTGCACGCGAGAGGTGTGGTGCACGTAATTCTTTTTAAATTACTATTATTAAGAAATCCATACTACATGACGTATACCTACACCTACTCTGCTTTAAAGTCACGGCACTAAAAAGCGTAAGATTGACTACGTCATATCGGTCATCGGACGCGTTTTCTGATGCGACGACCGTGAAGATAAGTTTGAAGGACGTACATACAGCGAGATACAGTTTGCCATGTAAAGAGCAAAAATTCAGGAATGACGCGATGGGGTGTTTTAATTTCAACAACTCCCGCTTACTAATTTAGATCTTTTTTTATTACCCATTCTTAATGCCATTATTCAATAAAAGCAACAGGTTTAAAAACCAGACTAAAAATATTTGTCCCATTCTTTTTAGTTCTATGATTTCTTATGAAAAGTAACTTTATAGGTTACAGGTTGTGGCACTTTAACAAGAGATAAAAGTAATGTAATGGCCCTAATTCTTATACATTTACAGGTTGTAGCAAATCTATAGAACTATTAATAGAACCTGGAGAACCTACAAAATTGCTTCTTTTATTTTCTTTCGATTGGTACTAAGGTTCCCTATACCAATTTCTAAACGTTTTCGAGATATAAAAAAAATTCACCGCTACAACAGCTTGCACATATCCCTCCCGTTCTCTCTCCAACTTGTCGCTTTTTAAATCTTTTCACTTTGTCATCCAGCTAACTAAGAACTAAAACTCACCATCTCTTTTTTTACAAACGTGCCAAAGGAAGTAATAATTCTTTGGCAATATTAGTGGGTGACGTCACTGAAGCTATAGTTTCCATGGTTTTAATGACTACGAGTCAAGAAGTAATTGTCGAGGCGATTCCCAAAACGTCAAAGCCATGGAATCGATTGTAGGCTTAAGCTTTAGTGACGTCACACTAATGACCAATATCGAGACTATGGATCTTTCCCGCCGTAGGCCACAATCGCGGTCGTTATACTTGGTAAACTAAATGAACACCAGCATCACAATGATTTGTGTCAATCTGACGCATATCTGACGTTTCCTAAGTATAACGACCGCGAGGGAGGTCAACGGCGGGAAAGATCTATAATATGGTGTAAAGAAATTTGCTAGACGTCACCAACGTCTTGGTATTTTGAATTAATGAATTATTGTACATATAATATAACTTTATTTTATTTTAATATGTTTAGTTTGAATATTTGGCTTGCTGTAACTACAAACTGCATAAAATATGGCCATAAAAAAAGCGTTTTTGATGGGAGTTGAGAAATAATATTACGATACAAAACAAAAAAACTCTTCTTAGTCGTCACATATTGTTTTCAAAGTTGTTTTTTGAAACCATTAAATTTAATGTTAGGTTTCAAATTACTAAAACATCTTTAGTACAGATGCCACTCAAATCGGCATTACAAGTTAATATAAGATGTTAATTGCCTAAATACCTACTCTAAAATCGTTTTATTTTAAAACTAGAAATGGGTTAGTTCAGTGGGTGGGTTAGATTAGTAAACGAGTTATGTAATTGAGCGGATTAGGTTTCTTTTTTACAAAATTCACTATGATACTCCTCGCAGTAATCAGACAATCATAATATTTTATTTTAATTGGGAGGCTTCTGTGGGGTCGGCCAAAAAAAAAAACTTTAAATTACGACTTGTAAATATTAAAAAGGCTTTATAGTTTTATATTATCAACAAAAATTCTTTTAATTGGAACCCCTTTTATTATTATCCGATTTTTTTAAAAACAATCCTAGCTAATATTTTAAGGATAACGATTTTTTCTCTCTGCGTGCAATCTGCTAATTTTTTATTTACGATTATTTTTGACGATTCTAGAATTTTCAAAACAATCATAATATACTCCACGTTTGCGACTTTGTCTGCGAGAAGAATAACCATAATTGAATAAGAAAAAAATCTGCGAAGAGGCCAATCTCCAGATTAACTCTCCTATTGACAAAAAATATCAATTTTATTAGCGAAGAACATAAATAAAATATATAAATCCACTGACTTGAAGAGTTTAATTTGGCTTTAGAAAGATGCTAGTTTTGTTTCAAATGTTTTTGCAAAGGCCCCTTGACCGAGTCCTAGACAGGACTTTCTTATCGTTAAAAACCTTGTTTTTGGCCTTTTCGCCCTATTAACTTGACAAAAAAAATAAGAAATACTTTTTAATATAGAATAAAATTTCCTTTAATTTTATAGAAAAAAAAATTGTGTCCTTTTATTATAAATAAAAAACAAAAATATCTGCAAGAAGTATTATCTAACCCACTCATTTGATCTAATCCATTTCTTGTTATGTTCCTACAATTTTAACCTCACGAATATTTATCTCGTGGTAGGTACCAGTATTGATCCGTTTATGATGTGCGCATAAAAGTCTTGATAAAACTAGGCTTTATATTTATTTTGCCATACTCCTCCGTTTAGTTTTCAGCTGGATTGAAAGTTGTAGAAGACAGAAGTTGTGAGGAGGGGCGGAAATTTGAGACCTCCTCTATAATTTAATATTTATGAATCCAATGTGCACTACTTATTTCATTCAGTAGTATTTTTAGAGCAAATATTTAAAGTACATTGCTGTCGAAATCTAGAAATAGAAAAATAATATACAGAAAAAAGTATGAATAGGTATCAACATAGGCAATCTACATATACTTTTAAATATAAATTGTTTTTAATAATCAGAGCATTTCTTACTTCGCTATGAATGATTTTAACACTTCTCAAAGTGGGAGTGAAGAGTGGTAAAAGATAAAAAATTGGTCTAACAATCTATGCAGTCGTTAAGTCAGGTGGTTCATTCTTATTCCCACTCATTGTAAAGTCAATGTTGAGATCGTTCATAGCGAAGTAATTTAATAACTCCCAGGATAATTTTTCTAATAAATTCCCCTAATTTTCAGTTTAATTGCCACAAAAACTTTAAATGTACAAATGAGAATTAGGACTCTAATTAAGATCTTGGCCTGATTTGCGCTAATTTGCCTAATTTGTTTTTTAATCAACTGCATCTTAAGTTTAAAACATAATTTAAGGTCCTTAAAATACAAAAACTTTTGGTTTGCCATTCCTACAACATGAGGCTCGATATGATGTTTGTTTTTAAACTGTTAATTTCATAAAAGGACAGCCATAAATAAGGTTATAGCCAAATCTTCTCCTAAAATCTTAGTTCTTTGATTAAACTGCAGTCGGATTAGAACTTCATATTGTAGGAATGACCTTAAAGCCGCGTTCTGACGGGGCAAGTTCAGTGGATCAACTGGCTTTCTAGGCAATCTTTACGTCTCCGTAAGTCAACGTGGACCCACAGATTGGATTGGCCAAGAAAGGAGAAAGCAAGTTGATCCACTGAAGTTGCCTCGTTTGAAGGTGGCTTAAGGGGGGACATCAGTAAATCATAAACCTAAATTTGTGATCATGGTACTTACAAGTTTTTCTGACATTTTTTGTTTGTTTCAGAATTATTCACGAAAGTGGATTTACTAGTGAAGATTTCAAGCAATATAGACCTGTAGTTTACAGCAATACAATTCAGTCTCTGGTGGCAATTCTTCGAGCGATGCCAAATCTCGGGATAAATTATAACAACAACGAGAGAGAGGTATGTAACATATGGAGAACAATAGTACATTACATATTCGAAGGAAAAGTGCTTCATTACAGCCGAGGGCATTTTGGCCATGGGCCCGAGGCTGAAATGAAGCATTTTACCTGAGATATGTATACTATTTTATTCACAATCATGCCTGAAGTACCTAAGATCGCTATAATGAAGTACCCACCTAAAACTGTTTAGAATAGTCTTAATTTAAAACAAAAAGCGTAAACATACATATTCTTTACTAAGTAGGCGGCGGAAACAAATAAATGTTTTAGCTAATAGTTTGACATTTCTAGCAGTAGGCATTTAATAAGTTTGAAGTCAAAGTAATGTGACATTAGTTTGTCAATTACTAACGCGTTTTTGACATTAGCTTGTCAATTACTCGCGTGTATAAAAGGATGAACTGTAATATGCCACTTCCAAATTTTTAAGACTTCAGAAATGTAAGCATTACATACTTACATATATATATTCGTATGATATTATAAATACATGTCAAAAATAAGTACAAATGAACATTATAAAATGGAAGATGGTTAAATTCCAAAAGGTTTAAGTGATGTTCATTTTTTCACGTCCATGGCCGATTTTTATTCTTCTGGTAAAGATTTTTATTACTTCGCGGCCGAGGAAAACCATGGAAAGAACGCATACCAGTGTTGTCAAAATTGTGTTGGTACAATAAATCACAGCGAAAAAGTTACAGCTGTTTCAGGGTTGATATCCAATTCAAAGTTTCTGGAGTTAATTGGTGTGTGTGTCATGAAAACTAAGGGCCCTTGAAGATGTATACATAGGTATGGCCAACTTTGACACTTATGACAGTTAGATCAAATTGCATGGCTTACTAGATTAAAAAGACAATGAAAAAGCATTGTCTTTTTAATCTAGGAAGCTATGCAATTTGATCTAACTGTCATAAGTGTCAAAGTTGGCCATACCTGAGTATATTCCAGTGACCTTAATGAAAACCACCCTCAAATTTAGTGTTTGGACATTCTTCTACAATATGTTTAATCGTTTCTGGCAATGCACCACATTCAGAAAGCGGGCTTGGTAATGCATTCCATTTATAAAGCATATATCATTACAACATGATTGTGAATAAACAATTAATATGGTCACACAAAAAAAAAACATCACCCATACTTGTCCATTTTGTAAATTTTATAACTGACAAAAAAAAACTAATAAACATTTTTTGTGCAATTTATAAAATTGTTCATTACTTATTAAATATCTAAATCGATTCTTGACTCATTACCACCCACCCAAATCAAGCTTGGACGATATAAATTAATTATTTTTAGATTACAACACATTACCCAAATAAATATTCTCTAAAAATAATTTTGTTTAAATAAATATTTGCATGATGATAAAATAATGGTTACTGGAAGATTGAGTTGGGTAGGTACCTACCTAGTAATAAAAACATTTTACAAACAATTCAGGCCATGACGTTATAGATACGAGGTACACTATTGATAGTAAATAGAAATACAGGGTGTCCAAAAAATAGCGCATAGACGCGATGGTACGTTGTTGGGACATGTCTAGGGAGCCCCAGAAAATTGTTAAAAAAAATCTCATATACTCTCGGAGATATGTTGTCCCAAAGTGCGAAACTTTAAACACTTATATCTTGAAAATAACAGCACATATTAGCGAAAAAAATGGTTTAATACAAAGCTACAGACGCTACAGTATATCTTAAACCATTCCACCATTTGTTTATTTTTTAAATGGCGGTCGAATTACATTTTTATAACCACTTTAATTTTACAAAATTTTCGTGAAATGAAGCTGACAACAACGCCAATAAAATCTAATGCAAAAGTGTATGATCAATTAAGACTCATAGATGGGATTTTTAAATGTATTTTCCTAGACTGTGTTGCCGAATTTATGCAACTTTGTTCGCATTTTTCTCGATGAATATAACAGATGGATTTTTTTTGACAATTTTCTAGGGATCCCTGAGAATGCCCAAAGAGCGCACCATCGCGTTTATGCGCCATTTTTTGGACACCCTGTATTTTTAGGAAGATGTCGTTTTTTTGATCCCTGCCGGCAGAATCTCTCTCTTTTTTTAGGAATATCACGAAAATATCCACCCTAAATTATCAAATCAAGTGTTATTTGTTCAAAACAAAAAGCGTAAAAAGGATTATCTTATGCAATTTACTTTTCTAATTCTTTATGTTTCTTTTAGTTCATTTCTCTAAAGGAAATGTCTTAGTTCATTTCTCTAAAGGAAATGTTAGTTCATTTCTCTAAAGGAAATGTACTATTGTAATTGCAATTTCTGAAAATGTCTAGGAAAAAAACGTTTTTAAATGTCAATGTTTGCATGAACATACCTCCAATACTACAAGAGTTAGAGATCTATAACTTGGAGGATGGGTACACAAGACACAGGGGTTCAAGGTCATGTTAAGGTCATACCTTTTTAATGGTCAATAGCATTTTTATTATTAAAAATCTATGTTAAGTTAAATGCAAGGTAAATGTTGGACATGTCTTTGAATACATACAAGGCTGTTATGTTTCGGACTTAGTAGGCCATCTTCAGGAAACGATTTATAGTTTGACTTCGAGTATCTCAAACATAACAATAATTTAAAGTTTTAAACTTGGAGGATGGATAACCAAAAGACAGGACTTTAAGGTCATATCAAGGTCATATTGTTTGTAAGGTCAATAGCATTTTTATTATTAAAAAATTAATGTAAGTTAAATGCAATTGCAATGTAAATGTTGGACATGTCTTTAAAATCATAAAAGGTTGTTTTGGATCTACTGGACTATCATCAGGAAACGCTTTAATTCTAACAAAAAAATGAATTTATACGTTAGAAATGAACTCAAGAGTCGGTTCTACCGGCCTCGACTCAGCTAGTTTTATTTATAATTTGTATAGACTTTGCATAAAACACTCTGCCTTTAAAAACAACCTTCAACAATTGAGCAACTCTGCGAAGAGTAACAAACCACTTACTGATATTTCTATTAATTAAGTAGAGTTGGCTCAATTTCAATAAAGGCTACCATATAGTATAACGTAACGAGTACAAAGGGTAGGTATAGGACCAATCAATATGATACCACACCACATTCAACAAATGGCTGCTTTACATAGGGTTTGGTAGCTATGAACCTTTCCACTTATGCAGCGCTCGACGGCGTCTTTACAAATCAATTTGTTCCAATTAATTTTAAGCACCGATAAGTAAATGTTTCATTGACCTTTAAATAGGTAGATATTTTTATTCAATTAGGTGCTTGGAAATTTACAACAAAGTATAGGTTTTTATTTATGGAAAAGCGAAGTTGCCGACGGATCTTAGTTTTCTTATAATAATAAACTTAAGCTCTATTTAGAGATGCATTAATTTACGTAAAATATCAATCATAAACTGATGTTTAAGCATAAGAGAGTTTGCTAAGACGTTTGTTTTTTGTTAAAAATTCAGTTTTTTACAGTTAGGTGTCACTTAAATCTTAAGTAACACTTAAAATTGTGGGTGTAACCGGCCATAAATGCACTAATAATTTGGTCACGTTAAGTTTGCATTAATTTAAATGGACTTAAGTGGCCTGTCGCACTGTGGCTGCAACTTTTAACTGTTCCTTAAAATCTAAGTGACGGTCATAAGAAGCCCAATTTTAAACAATGTACCTATATGCTACATTTGTCATGTCAAACTCTGGTTATGGAAAACAGTCATTTAGACTTTAGGGCACAGTTAAGAATAAGCGATGAGTCCGGGCATAAATATCTCTAATGGCCACTTGCACTCCCGTTTTAAGCGTTACTTTAATTTTAAGTGAGTCTTAAGCATAGAAAGAGTTAGCATTGCACCAAAATATTTGACGCATTGCGTCTTGATGGCTAAAAGCTGTGTTTTTTACCGTTAAGTGTTACTTAAATTTTAGGTAAACACTTAAAATTGTGAGTGCAATTGGCCATACTTAAATAGAGTTTTAAATCGCAGCCTTTAAGCTTTGGTTTTTATGAGTAAAACGAATAATTCTAAATACCTAAATCCACTACTTGTACATTAACGAAATAGCCATAATGTAAATTATAAAAATAAATAAACAATATTAATGTTTTAAAAAAATGGTTAACCAGAATTCTTGTTTTAGATTGATGGAAAAATGGTATTTGACGTGATTCAAAGAATGGAAGACACCGAGCCATTTTCCGAAGAACTTCTGGCCGCGATGAAGCGATTATGGCTTGACTCGGGCGTGCAAGAATGTTTTGGAAGATCCAACGAGTACCAGCTTAACGATTCTGCTAAATAGTAAGTGTTTAAGTTATATCAGGATAGCAAAAAAAACTGCGCCTGAGTAGAAATAAAGAATGTAAAAAAACATGTTTGACGTTGAGAAACTAACTAAGTTTAACGCATCCTTCGATATTTCTCCTAATGGCTGCTGTACACGCAGCTTCTTGCTAGCTTCTAGAAGCTAGCTTCTTCGCTGCTACTGGAGGATTCGAATGTTTTAGGTATGCGCGCGCACAGGAAGCTAAAAGAAATCAAACCGTGCTTGATTTATTTTAACTTCTTCTGCGCGCGCATACCTAAAACATTTGAATGCTCCAATAGCAGGGAAGAAGCTAGCTTCTAGAAGCTAGCAAGAAGCTACGTGAAAGGCTAGCATAAATAAGAGAGTCCTTGAAAATTAAATGAATCTTAAATTAAAAAGAAATCTCTAATTTTATAGAATTATTTTTTATTTTTTTAAGTACTACATATTTGATAAAATTGCCAATTTAAACGAAAAAAAATCCGCATTTTTCTTGGTTAATTAGGTACAAAAATTAAAAAAGAATTTATATTTTTTTTTAGCTTTTTGGATGACTTGGATCGACTAGGAGCAAAAGACTATCAACCTACAACACAAGACATTTTACGCACAAGAGTAAAGACAACGGGTATCGTAGAAGTACATTTCTCCTTTAAAAACCTTAATTTTAAGTAAGTATGAAAGTTTGTGGTCTTAATATTTTTTACTTTATTATTAAAAACATATACAAAATGTTTCTGTTTAAAATTGGATTACTTACCTAAGTAATCTTATGCTTTATAACTATTAAATTTCAGAAACCATCAATTGAATTTTAAAAAGCATGAGTGCAATTCAATATAAATTTAATTTCAAAAAGAAACATTTTAAATTTAATTTAATTGGTTGTTTCTTATGTTCTTAAATTAAATTGATCCAGTTTCTGAATATAATTGATGGTTTCTGAAATTAAAATGGGATATGGAATAAAAATGATACTTCTCAATTAAATTTTGATAAGATGTAGTTATTTAAAAATTTAATTTATTTTGTTTTTTAGGCTATTTGACGTTGGCGGTCAGCGGTCGGAAAGAAAAAAATGGATTCATTGTTTTGAAGACGTAACTGCGATAATATTTTGTGTAGCTATGAGTGAATATGACCAAGTATTACATGAAGATGAAACGACGGTAAGAAAAACTAACATTAAACATTTATATATCTTAAAAGAACTCATCTAGAGCAGCTCTTGACTTATTTATAAGCGTTTTAAGGTATTTTTAGTTATCTCTTCAAGAAGCTATTAAAACACTTTTGTGGTCCAGTTAAAAGTCGTATTAAGTAGGATTTTGATGCTTTACGGATAACAACTTTAAAATGGCTATATAAAGTACATGTGTACAGGTTTATTTTATGTATTTCCTTTAGTTCATTTAACTGCCGATAGCAAATTTGTATGACAATTTGATCATTATTTAAAACTACCGTTGTGCGAAATAATTTTAACTAATTAGTTGGGCTTTAATAAGCAATTTAAAAATATTTTTTTTGATAGGTAATCTGAAATCATTAAATCAACCTTAAAAATTCATAATAACAACTTCATTGATTTTCTTTGTTTCAGAATCGAATGCAAGAAAGTTTAAAACTGTTTGACTCAATATGTAACAATAAATGGTTTACTGATACATCTATTATACTCTTTTTAAACAAAAAAGATTTGTTTGAGGAGAAAATTCGAAAATCACCTCTTACGATTTGTTTTCCGGAATACGCAGGTAAGAAGATGAGATATTTTTTTATATTAGTAACTCCACCTAAAATGTCCGATTATGTTACATTATTGTTTCTAATTGTTTTTAAATGGACCATAATCGATTAAAAATTGGTTGGAATCTCCAAGGATATGTGTCATACCACGAATAAACATAATCAGCACACCTTACGAGTTTATCGTTTTTTACTTTTTTTTTAGAGATCAGCAAATTTCCAAAAAACATGAAAATATTGCCGGCAATATTCCGTTTTGGGAAAATTACCGGAAATATTCCCGAAAATTTTAAAATGGAAACATTTGGAGACACACTTGACGCTTACATTAAATTGCATGGCTATTTTAAAACAATAAAACTGCATTTATTTAAAATCTAGTAAGCCATGCAATTTGGTAAAAGTGTCAAGTGTGTCCCTACCTGATATTCGAGCGACCTCGGTATAAAACATATCATTTTAAATCCCAAACCAATTTTTGCTCAACTATGGTATGAAACAACGCTTTATTTATACTAACGTGCGATTTACAAAATTTCATCCCGACTCTTGCCATGAATCAGTCAACTTTCTAAGTTTTACATTGTTAAACATTGTCAATGTCAACTGTTATGTTTTAAACGTTTTATGGCAAGAATCGAGGTGAAATTTTGTGGATCACACATTATTAAGGCCTATTCCATGTATAATCGACCAAAATTCGGTTTTCGAGTTGCTGCATGATTTCAAATCCTTTTGAGGTTTAGTCCAGTGCTTACTCCTGATAACTTCTTTCTATTAAAAAATTAGCAGTCGCATATTTGCACTCCTTCCCTAATAGTTAGCTCCTGAAACTATGAAAAATGACCAAATTCAGCCCTAGAAAAAGCCATGTGGGAGAGAGTAGACTTTTTTTATTTTTATGTTAAAGTGTTACCAAGGACATAGTATACAATAAAAAAAATAAACGATCTTGTGATTCGATTATGTGTAAATATAGCATATTAAAACCGTTGCGGTTTCTGAACGAAGTTAAATCACAAATCAAATTTTTTTTTTATGTGTCTCTATTACCCCTACAACATTTTAAAATTATCAAAAAAAAAAATCTACTACAGTCTACAGTCCCACATAACTTTTTTTTATGCCATATTTGGTCATTTTCCATAGCTGCCAGGTAGAAAAGGAGTGCATATATGAGGTTGATATTTTTTTATAAAAAGATGTGTCCTTTGTCAACTATAAACTACTATTAATTTTAATCTTCCAAGAATTTAAAATATGATTTTATCTTGTTTAAATTTAACGTACTCGGTGACATTTTAAAAGTATTGCTGTTTCTAAACAAAGTTTAATCACAAACAAAATTATTTTTTTTATGCATCTCCATTGGCACATTAACATTTTAAAATTATAAAAAAAAATCTACCCACTCCCACATACCTTTTTTTAGACCTAAACTTGGTCATTTTCCATAGTTTGAGGTACTTACTAGTAGAGAAGGAGTGCAAATATGCAGCTCCTGATTTTTTAATAAAAAGAAGTGTCCATTGTCAACTTAAAATTACTACCAATTTTAATTTTCAAAAATCGCAAAATCGGAAAATTCAATTTTTTGTCTAAGACAAGAAAAATTAGGAAAATTTAAAAAATTGTTTTTTTTACCACCTTTCCCATGGGTAAGGATTGTACCCACCAAATATAAAACAAATCAAATAATAGCTACTATGATTGGTCGATTTTATATGAAATGTGCCTAAATAAATACTATAAAACCTTATACAGGTGTCCCAAAATTGGCGCACCACCTGTATGGTACGTGGGCATGCCTAGGGATCCCCATAAAATCTATCTCATATACCCTTGGATATATAAATTCCCAAAATGCAAAATTTTAAACACATATTAACGAAAAAAATTATCGAATACAACTATTTACCTATTTGTTTATCTTTTAAATGGTCAACATCGTTTTTGTAATAATCAATTTAATTTTACAAAATTTTAATGAAATGAAGCTAACAACAATGTCAAGAAGATCTGAGGCAACAAGGTATAATAGAATCATACATAAGTTTTTAAATGAACTTTCCTTAACAGAGTTGCTAGATTTTCCTTAGAGATAAGAAAAGATGATTTTTTTTAAGAAATTTTTAGCATCCCTAGACATGCCTTAACAGCGAACCATATAGGTGGTGGGACAATTTTGGGACAGCCTGTTTATGTAATTATATTTCGCCAAAATAAAAAAAAAATAAAAAAGCGTACAAGTTAACTTTAATCATAATCAAACGCTTTTATGTTGACGACAAATGTTCATTTACATTGAAATTGTATATTTTCTCATAAGTAACTTTTAAGATTTCTATAAACGATGTTCCTCTTATATCGGGTGAGCAAATAAAAACGGCCCCTAAGTAGGCCGTGGCATTGTCAAAATATTGTTGATTGGCAGATTTTACATTGTTCACAGCCTACTTATCAGCCGTTTTTATTTGCTCACCCGATATGTACTAGATAGTAAATTATTATCTTTGTTTATAGGAGCTCAAGAATACGGTGAGGCTGCAGCGTACATTCAAGCACAATTTGAAGCGAAGAATAAATCCACTACGAAAGAAATATACTGCCACATGACATGTGCCACTGACACGTACAATATTCAGTTTGTATTTGATGCTGTTACCGACGTTATCATAGCTAATAATTTACGTAATTGCGGTCTCTACTAAACTTTTTCCAACAGCTGTTATATTTCCCATATTCCCATATAATAAGTCAACATTTAGTACATGTTTGGGATATTTAAACTTAAAAATAATCTTTAGTTTGGTTGCAATAATGTAAAAACAGGAGGAAAAACCTCTTTTTGTCAATATTCAATATAAATTGATAAAAATAAATTGGTAGTGACGCTGATAGAGTCTGCTTAGAGACAGTTCGTTGCAATCAAATTTAAGAAAAATGATTCCAAAGAAATGTTTGAAAATCCCCAAATAAAGTGTACCAAAGTTGAGT